>JAOSBN010033342.1:0-16106 GCA_027563595.1 Erythroxylum suave
TGCTTTTCATTCTGTCTTATCTTTGTTTGTCATCAAAATCACTTTATACGTGAAGTCAAAATTCTGACTTAACAGATATTAATAGGGGCTGAAGAATTTTTTCGAAAGAGACCTATGAAGAATTAAACATCCTGATATCGGGGGTGACATCGAAGCCGATGACCCATGTTAAGTGCATTTTCTTGTTTTTGTTGTTTCTTTCTCTCATTAGGAATTAATTGTGTTATCTTATGTTGATTGGATTGGGTATTGAATGATGATGATTTTAATGCTCTATTGAATCTTTTTTATGAAAGGCTATTGATATAATCTAATATAATACATAATTGTTATATTCTCGATTCATATGTAGTGACTAATGGTTTCGAATCATTAGAGATAACATAATATAGGTTAAATAATCCGAGCTTGTTTAATTATTACCTAGATGGTCTATTTTTCTGATTCATAATGTGTTTGTCTAGATAAACTTAGAGAGCTTATTCTAGATTTCCTGATAGCTAGGGTTAATTAACAAGTGCTTCGTGATTAACTAGGAGTTAAGAAAAAATTAGGATTAAAAAAGCTTGTTGTTAATCTACGACTGATAATTACTAAGAGAGATAAAAGAACAACAAATCAATGAAATATACTTAATTAAGGTGTATGTCGAGATTAAACAAAAGAATCGAGTTCCATACCAAATTCCCCACTTTTTATCAATTTTCGCATGTTTTCTTTAATTTGTTTTTATTAGTCTAGCTTTATTTTATTTTATTTTTTATTCCAAAATCCAAATCCTCCCTTTTTCCTAAACACCGATTAATTTTATTTCATAAGCTAACCAACCACTCCCTATGAGATCGACCTAGACTCACCGCTGTTATAGTAGTAGTCTAGTTATTTTATTTTAACTGGTGTTATGGCACGTCGATCAATTTTGGCGCCGTTGCTGGGGAATGCGATGTTTAGTTTTTGTTTGTGATTTTAATTGGTGTTTTGTATATATTTGTTCGTAATTAATTTCTTTTCAGTTATTTTATGATCTTTTCTTTATTTTGTTTCACGTTTATGTTTTATAAAAATTAAAAAAAAAGTGATATGGATGGAAGTAAATTTTTTCTTTAATTCATATTCTCAATCTTGTAACAATGTTTGGATTGATCAATCTAACTTTTGTTATGGATGGGATAATCAGCCAAATTACTTCCATGATAATTTGCAGGAAGTACAACAATTCTCATACAAACCAGAACCTTCCTATCCAGACTCAAGTACATCCTTGGAAGAATTAGTTAATATGTATATTGCTAACACTTTGCAATTTCAGCAGGAAACAAGTTCTAGAATCCAGAACTTGACAAGCCAAGCGGATCAACTGATGGAAGCTATCAACCACCCAGCATGACAAAGCAAAGAGACACTTCCATATCAACTTGAGGTGTACCCAATGGACATTTGTGGGAAAACTTTACAAAGTGATGAGACGCTTAAGAAGTCTGAGGTCAATCCTTAAGGAGTTTCTTGTGTCAAAAAAGTTGAGGAGGAGCTCGAAGTCGAAAAGGACATATCATTTAGCTCAGACGTAAGTACTTAGTTCCATTTTATTGTTGAGAATGAATCTTCTCATTTACATAGAAGATTAAAGGAATTAAATGAAAGAGAAAAAGGTAAAGAGACATTTGACATATTTTTGAAGTTTATAAACTTTGTTGAGATCAAGAATCTGAGGATAGGGAAGATGCAGGATAATGATCAACTAAGGCTCTATCTGGAACAACCTCGCTTGGAACTGGTGCTAACTGTAATACCTGAAGATCATAATTTTGTCACGTGAGGAGAAGAAGGAGTCGAGCCAGTGTTTAAACAAAGGCACTTCTTGGGAGGCAACCGAAGGGAAGTAAATTTCTTTGCTTTTAAATTTTTGCATTTCTTTTTTTATGCATGTGTTTTCTTTATTGGTTTATTTTTTCTTGATTTTAAGTTTTCAATCAAAATGAGAGAAAAAATAAAACAAACAAAGAAACATTTTCTTTTTTTCTGTTGCTTCTGGGATTATATAGTCATAAGTAGAAAATGAATTAACTAGAGAATTTCATAGCAACTTTAGCATGTACTTTTACTCTTAAGATTGGTTGATGTGCATTATTTTTAGAAGAATAGTGACTAGTGGTATACAAAGTCGGTGAGATTTTAAGTCTTACTAAACTGAAAAATTCATATCAGTCTCATTATCTTTTGATAATGTATGACCTTCATGACATGTATATCCTAATTTTGCGTCGAATTTCTATTCAATACCACATTTCTATCACATGCAGTAATATGGATATGGTTAGGCATTCTTTGTTTTTCATAAACTACATTAGCCAAATATCCTACCCATTAAATGATTTTACTTTTTGATAAGCCCTTTTGAGCCTTATTAGCCCTTCTTTTTGCATCAAACATATTACATGCTTTATCCTTAACCCAATGTCCTACCTAATCCATAAAGTTAGTGGAACATTTATGATTGGTGAGTTTGTGGATGTATAAAAGTGTAAGTGTCGGGGTGTACATGTATGTGGGTTGGTTAACGTTAGGATGTTTTGTTATGTCTTATCATTGAAATTCCCATGTTGGTGTAGTTTATTTTAATTTTACAAGGAAAAGAAAGAAAGAAAAGAGAAAAGAGAAAAACACAAGAAAAGATAATGAAAAAGAAAGAAAGAAGAAAAAATGAATTTTTTGTTTAAATAAATTTATTAAGGAAGAAGTGCATATGAGTTTGCAAAGTTATTCATAATTAATGCATCTTCCTAGAGTTGTAATGAATGTGTTATTTGAGCGATTCCTTCGTATTGGTGTATGCTTCATGTGGTTGGTATGTGAGAGTTGAATGGGGTTGTGAAATATAAATGTTGCATTCGTCATAACTGATGCTACCCAGTTTTTGATTGAGTGTTACTTTTGTTTCACTAGCTTTACTGGATTTCATGCAACTTGACCCAAACACATCACACCTTACCTTTACCCACATTACAACCTTGAAAAATCTTTTGATTCATGATTTTGAATGTGAATTATAGTAGTGGAGAAATGAAATGGTATGCAAAGTTATGGGTTGTCATGATCATGAATGGTGTTGAGTGTACCCGTAGATATATTTTAGCTAAACACATTTTTTAGTTTACCATTAGAATGCTCAGTTTCCGAAGATGATGCTTATTGATTGATCATGAGTAGAAGCATTGAATGTGAAATTCTTGCTATGATTTTTGGAAGTCATTCATCTTTGGTTATGATTATATAGTCTTGGAAATATGGATATTGAATAAATGTTTCAGGTCTTTGAGCTTAATTTAATGTTTTTTCCTGAGGATGGGCAAAAGCTAGGTGTAGGGGAAATTGATATGTGCTTAATTGATTGTTTAATTATTCCATAACACTTAGCGATTATTGACATTAAATTGCTTAAGATACTCACTTTGACTCATATGTGATTTTAGGCACAATTTGGAAGAAAAAAAATTAAAGTGAGTTGAAAGCACAACATTTGGGTCGTTTTTCTAAAAATTAATTTTCACTTGTCTTCATGAAGTAAGAAGGAGTTAATTAAAAGACAAGAAGAGAAAAATAAATAGTAACTATAATGAAGCAAAAAAACGTTAGCACTCCATGAAGAAAATGCTAACATTTGGACAAGCAAAGAAAGCAAGGAAACGACGACGCAGAGGTTTGTGTAATAAAATCATCCCATCAATAAAATAGTAAGAGGTGTCAGGCATGGAAAGAAATGAAAAATATCTCTAGGATGGTGGCTGGGAGAAGGGGCTTGTGGCAGAAAGAGTAGAAATAAAGAGAAGTAGAGAGAATAGTAGGTGTGGACTAAGAATGTGGAACTTAATTCATCAAATCAAGATATAGTGAGAGAAGAGTATAGAGGCAGAAAAAAGAAGGAAGAGAGTGGAAACGTGAATAGTGTAAATGGACCAAAAACTTCAAAGATTATTTGTCACATCAATGAATAGTTGATAGGAATAAGAAGCTTGGTAGAGAGTAAAGATTCGTAGGATTTTCAGTAGGGATTTAAACAAGGGCTGAAGCATTTTTTTAGAAGAGACCTATGGAGAATTAAACATCCTGACATCGGTTCAGAGGTGAAATCGATGTTAATGACCCGAGTTAAGTGTATTTTCTTGTTTTTTTGTTTCTTTCTCCCATTAGGAATTGATAATGTTTTCTTGTGTTTATTGGATTGGTTATTGAATAATGATGATTTTAATGCTCTATCGAATCGTTTTTCATGAAAACCCATTCCCAAAATCGAATACAATACGTAATCGTTGTATTCCTGATTCATGTGTAGCGATTAATGGTTTCGAATCACTAGAGATAACATAACATAGGTTAAATAATCCAAGCTTGTGTGATTATTGCCTAGATTAGTCTATTTTTTTGATTCATAATGTGGTTGTCTAGATAAACTTGGAGATCTTATTTTAGGTTTCTCGATAGCTAGGGTTAATTAAAGAACACTTTGTGATTAACTAGGATCTAAGGAAAAATTGGGATTAATAGAGCTTGTTGTTCATCTACAACCGATAATTGCTAAAAGAGATCAAAGAATAACAAATCAATAAAATATGCTTAATTAGGGTACAACAAATCAATAAAATATGTTTAAATAGGGTGTAAGCCGAGATTGAGTGAAAGAACCAGGTCTTTACTAAATTTCTCACTTTTTATCAATTTTTGCATATTTTCTTTAATTAGTTTTTATCAGTCTAGCTTCATTTTATCTTATTTTATTTTTTATTCCAAATCCAAGCCCCCAACCCCCCCCCCTCTTTTTCTGTAAAAATAGATTAATTTCATTTCATAAGCTAACCAAACACTCCTTATAGGATCGACCTAGACTCACCATTGCTAAAGTAACGGTCTAGTTATTTTATTTTAACTAGTGTTATGACGCGTCAGTCACCTATAGATAGTGGCGAATTATCCACAATGGGTGAAAGTCTAATAGAGCAATGTCGAATGGAGATAGAAGGCCTACGGGTCATGAACAATTGAATTAAAAATTTATTGAATTCTTTACTAGACAGAAGTGAAAGTTTGGAAAAATCAAATGGGACTCACTGTCTAACTTGGACATTGACCGATGCTTCCTTGCTAACAAGTGGAAGGGGAAGAGGCTTAACGGTGAATAGTGATTACTATGAGACAGAAGATCTTCTCTTAAAGAGATTCAATTTGGAACTAAACAATGTCCAAGGTCAAATATTGAACTCCGATTCTTTCTTTTTCTATTGATGATTTTCCGATTAAGATATATATATATATAAAGATATTTGCTAAAGGGTGGGACAAAATAAAATGATTAAGGGAAGATATAAAATTAATGAGAGCTTATAATTGGGGACCAATAAACTATTTAAACCTCGTCCAATAGACTCCTTGTTTTGTTTGTTGCCCCTCAATAGAGTGAGTATACTTAGCGAACTAGCAAAACATGGAGATCAATTAATCAATAAGAATATCCATCAGAAGGAGATATAGGCTCCAAAAAAGTAAACTTTCTAGAAATTCATTTCAAAGATGAAGTTATAGGAGTATACTGATTTAGATTATCCGAGAAGGAATGCAATCTATCATCATTTGATTGTATTCGATAGGCCAATTAATAGAGGTATGCCAATGTTGAACATGATTTAGAGCGTAGAGATAATCAGATGTGGTTAAACAATAGGGATGATGGATGATGAAGATAGCATAAGCTTTTTGATCTGCCAAGGGAATATCTCATAACTAATGTTGACTTAGAATTTGTGACTCTCGATACGAATTTTGACAGAGTTTGAAAAATCATTCAAGGAAGTTCCAAAAGAGAGACTTGTCATTTGTAGGTTCAGAGAGGTGTCTATAGACATGAAGAGGAGGAAGAGAAATTAGACAGGCATATGAGGAATATAAGACCCATTAATGCCACATTGTTGGTTCGAAAAGTGTATCACAAAAATGATATATAACACAGTATGTTGTAACAAAATCAAAAAGGGAAGTATGAGGAGGAAAATGAAGATTGATGAGGGTTAGATGGAGATAGAAGAATAAACTTTGACAGAGAAGAGAGAAAATCTCTTTTAAAGTATTCGAAGGATTTGAAGATAGAGGAGGAAAGGATTTGCGAGTCTTCGCATATTGAGGCAATTCCATAACTAGAAGGAGGAGAGGGATTTTGGTAAAGAGAAGAGGAGAGATTAACTGAACTAGTGTTTTAAGTCAAGACAGGAATCTATCAAGATGTTGTGGTGCCCTTTAATATAGCGAATGGTGAATTTATAACGTGAAAACCATTCTTGCCATCGAAGTCGTTGGTTGTCTAGTAGTCTTTATCCTTTTAGGCTTAAGAATTTTCGAAAAATTAGTATTATCCATTTCAATGACAAAATGATATGGGTTGAGGTGGAAATTAAACTTTTCAATTCCCTTTTTCTGGTTATATAGTAATTCTTTTCAAATTCTTTAAACTGTCAACTAGCATGAACACGATGGTGACCTTTTCCATCAATTTCTTCAAGGAGACTAACACCCTAATAATGATCACTAGCATCTATCTGTAGAATGTGTTGGTCTTTATTAGGAATCTTTAAAGCTAGTGGATTCTGACAAGCATGCTTTCAGTGTTGTATGGCTCTAGTTTCTCTTTACTCCATAGTGGTGGATTCTTTTTCAGCAACATTGATGAGGATGATGTATAATCAACCACGTTGAGGATGAAATCTCTGATATAGTTGACAATTCCAAGGAATTATTGTATATTTTTAGTAGTGAGATTGTCAATAGGAAAGTTTAATAATTCACTAGCGATATGTGTACTAGGCTGATAATAACCATTATCGAAATACATACCCAAAAATTATATTAGGATTATCCTAATATGGCTCTTTTTTGTTGAGAGCATAATTCCATACTGCTTTATGAGATCCAAGAAAGATAGCAGTAGGTTCTGATGTTCTTCATATGCCTTAGAGTATATCAATATATCATCAATGTAAACTAAAGAACTGTAGAGAATGGGCTCATACATCTTTGTCATGACTCGTTGAAACAGTGAGGGGGCAATCTTGAGTCCACATAGCATAACAATCCACTGTCTAATATCTTTCCAGAGGGTCAATTCCAAGTTTCCAAAATCTAGCTTTTAAGTTAAACTTGAAGAAAATGGTAGCTTCCTTGAAAAATAGTACTTAAGTACTAATCTTCAGCAAAGTGAACTTATCATCTTTTTTAAAAGTATTGAGAGGTTTATAGTTAATGACTAACCTTTTTTTTTCCTCATTTCTGTTAAGAATTTTTGTTGACATAAAAAACCTGACAAGCCCAATCATATTTCGTGGGCTCAATTAGTCCTTGCTGAAGAAGGATAGCATATTCTTCCTGCGTAAATTTCAAATCATCAAGGATCATATCCAGATGATTAGCCTTAGTAGGATTTATGTCTTCATTCTTCTTGAAAGGAAGACAAATGAAGAAGAGAGGATTCTTCCTGAAAGGATTGGAATATGAGAACTGTGCATGATTCTTAAAGCAATATTCCAAAAACTGATCTCTTAAGGCTTTATACAGTGGTGGAACATGAGTAAGCTCAAACACATTTCTAAGATATGTGTAAGAACTAAAGCTGGCATGACCTCTGATTCCTGTGGGTAAAATCTATAATTGAGATTCCTTACAATAGACATCCACTACAATAAGAATATCTAGGCCAGGTATATTATTATTAAGAACCTTAATCAATACCACACAATCAAGGAAGAAATGAATCCCTATTTTCCTTTTAGTAATAAGCCCAATCTTGAAAGAATTACTATTAGCAGTAGTAAAATATTCGTGATGGGGACTTCATACATCATAAGGTAATATGTTGAGCTTTATAAAGATCCAATATCTATGTACCCAATATTTTTAATGAGTTTATCATATTTGTCTTGGAATAGTAACTGGATTTGAATATAGGGAAGAGGAATATATTTGGGATTAAGTTTGAAACATAGCTGTTGTAGTTGTAATATATAGAGCATTCATCATTAGAACTAAAGATAGCATATAAATTATCATCCTTATTAGAGGAATCAAGAGGAACAATAAACTTTGTTTCTTCATCTTCACTGGATTTTTCTTCAATAAGATCTTCAATATTCCTATTATCATAAATGGGCATGACAGCTTTAAAGGAATCCAGGAGTTTCATATACCTTTATGTCTTATTAGGATATAAATGAGCAAAATGTCCTGACTTTCCGTAGAAAAAACAATGATCTGCCTTATAGGCTTGAGGATCTATTCTTTTAAAGGATCTTGTAATAGCCCAGATCACCTGCTCATAGTTGTTGTCTGCTTTGGCTTGCTCATCAGGCCAAGGGCTCTTCCCATACCTAAGAAAATGAGTTTATGGGAAAGAGGTATTTGTACCTTTATAAGGTATACTTTGTTCTCCTCTGTAATTGATATGGGATCTCACAAACTACCCCTCTTAGGGCCTAGTATCATCCCTAGCATAACAGGTTGGGAACCAGCTCTGATACAATTTGTAACAGCTCAGACCACCTACTCATAGATATTGTTTGCCTTGGGTAGCCCATCGGGCCAACACCCTTATGGTTTTGTGTTGATTGAATTTTGCAAAATAGTCTACTTGTTTTACGCAAAAAAATCGCAAGTATACGAGTCGTAACTTGTAGTTAGAAAACGACTATCGATCCCACAGGGATTGATGCCTAAACACCACTTAATTCAGATTACATTTTGTTTAAGAACCGGAACTATTTAGTGAAAATAAATGGAAAAATTAAATCAAAATTAAATGACTAATAATGAATAATTGAAAATACCAAAATGTAGAAAATAGGAATTCAAGGTTTAATGACTAGAGATCACTTTCTCCCTATCTTGTCTTCCTCCTATTTTATTAATTGAATTGTGTCTCACCTAAGATGTCCAAATATATTAACTGCCCTCTCTCAAGGTATACTTAATTGTTTCTAATCAAATTAAATGAAGTAAATTAAGCGAACTCTCAACCTACCCAGTCACTCTACTGATTTAACTAGTTATTAATCTATCCTATGGGTGATTAATTAAATTTTCCAAGATCTCTCTTCTAACTAATCAATTAACGTGATGATTGTAAGTCTATAGGTTGTCAACTCTCGTTGTACATTCCTACATAAATAATGTTACTCACTCTCCCGATTTATTACAAGATATAAATATAATCAACAATCATCAAAGACAACTTTCATTCAATTCAAAAAAATAGGAGTTTAACAAAATAGTTTAAAAGTAATCCCTAAAAAATAAATCAGCCACTCATGGTCTCCTAAACATCACCAACATTCAAATATTCCATCTTACAAAGATTAGAAGAGATAAAATTGACAAAAGTTGAATAAAGAAAACTCCTTCTCTTCTTTGTAAAAAATTGGAATTTTTGGTGTTCATGAACTATTTTCTCAAATTTTCTTGATAATCCTTGAATTTCCACATTCCTCATGACTCAAACCTTGTATTTTTCACTCAAAGATGCTCTTCTCTATAGAGGTATCACATCCTCTTCAATCTATAGAGGTTTATTATGTTTTATAGTCCAAAAATCCTAAATTTTAATTGAGCCCCACATAGTCTCTCGGATAAAATATCCCAAGATTGTGGGAATTGGCATGATTCCCACGATCATGGGATCTTACACCAGAAAGCTTCTTATTCTCTTCTCCTCTTTTGGTCTCTCGTTCAATCTTTAAGCTGCTTAATCTTCATTCCTATATAAAAATGATCAATTCTTACCGTAAATTATCATCAAACATAAAAGAACAACAATGAAGATTAAACTAAACAAAAACATACAAAATGAATCCTAAATGCAATAATAATAAACTATTATGCAAGCAACACAAGCCAAACATTAAAAAAAAACATAGAGTACTGCACAACTATCAACGTCCCCACACTTAAATCTTTGCTTGTCCTCAACCAAAATAAATACAACCATTCAATTCCATCACTTCATTTTCAAAAAGATCAAATCATTAAGTCCCTCAAATTTTATCCAACTCAAATATCAAGTTACTACACATATCATGACTACTTTTCATTAGCATACATAAGCAAACTCAACAAATGGCACCATCACTCAGAGATAAGTGTCAATCTAAAATGAATCTTCCTCAAGATTTCACTTATTTCTCTGAAGTGTTTGATGGTTACTGTTTCACTCAAATTTCTACACTACCATAGGCTTACTAATACATGAATTCTCCTTTACAATGATTGCATGCATAAATAGATCAAAAGGACTTGTTTAAGGTTGTAATATGGTAAGGGTTAAGGTGGGTAAAGAGGGTAAAGGGTTTAACACAAGCATTCATAAAGTACAAAGCGGGTAAAAAGGGATAATAAAACATAACTCCGAGATACACAACTGTAACTATGCTACTACTGTGCAATTATTAATGCTACTCATTTGTTCTTCCTTTTTCTTTTCTTTTCTTTTTGTTTTCGACATTTTTTTCATTTTTCTTTCTTTTTTTTAATACATGGAAGAAGTTATGACTAAGATAGAAACTATATACAATATGATACATAAGCAGAAGAATCCTCAACTTATCTCGATAACAATTTTCAGAATGATCCCAACTAATGTACTACTTAATACTCCACTAAGCTTATGAATGGGTAGGTTAATGAGTTTAAGGTTTTAAAATTTTTGGGTATTTTTAAGAAAAAAAGGTTAAGGCTCAACGAGGGTAGCAAAGAATAATAAAAAAGGTAGGTTATTTAAGCCAAGGGTTAACATAAAAAAGGGCCTTAATCATCTTTATTAAGTATGCATCCAGTAAACTCAAACCGATTCAAAGTAAGTTCTGAAGGTAATACCCTAAGGAAGTATCACTCAACAAAGAAATAGAATGACTATGGATGGAGTCATATGGCTTAAATGAACATCCATTATGCATCTCTATACTACCTCATTGCTTAATTGTCAAATTATGAGTAAGCTTATGTAACCAACTACTTTTTATCACTCACTATGGTTCAATTTCTACTTAAGTAGCCTACTCTGAGTTCAAGCATGCATTCAATCTAATTTTAATTAGCATGATAAAACCTCATGGCAATACCAATAAAAATGATTCAAGTGCGGTTCCATCGCTTAAGACAAAACAACATGATTTGCCTAAACAGTAAACATGCATCCTATTTAACAAAATGCAAATAGTGATTAAAATAATGCAATTGACAAAGTTAATGTCACCTCCCTACATATAAAGATTACATTGTCCTCAATGTGATAAGTTAACTACCAAACACGAAAAAATGAAATAAAACTAAACAAAAGACATCAAACCAAACAAAAGACATTAAACCAAACAAAAGAATTCAAACAAAACAAACAATATCAAACCAAACAAAAGAAATCAAACAAAACAAAAGATATTAAACCAAACAAAAGATATTAAAACAAACAAAAGAAATCAACAAGAAAAAATATTAAACGAAACAAAAGAAATAAAATAATGTAAAAGTTTAGGGTAAGAAAAGCTTATGGAGATTTTGGTGGCAACTGTGTTGGCGAAAGAGCTTCAAAATTATTCCTTTAAAAGAACTTGCGGAATTTCTTCTTCAAGTACTGCTGCTCCTTATGGACTTACCTCATCTAGGTACTGAGATTGTTGATTTGCAATGCCATTTGCTGATGGTTGGAGGGCATCTGGTGAAGGATTTGTTGAAATCTGTCGACTTCTGCTGTGTAGTTGGTTCCTCCTCTATTGCTTTTTCTTATAGCTTTGTGGCTACTTGGGCTATAGAGGTCAGGAAGCAGCTGTATCCTTGCCCTTCCTATTCTTCACTGTAGTACGCATCTAAGGATTTGGGAGCTCCACAGAATGGAACTCCAAAATCTCAGAGCACCTCAAAATAAGATACGTAAAACATTTTGTATTAAGCTGTATGCACATTTTCTACATTAAAGTTATAAAACAAAGACAAAGTAGAAGCAATATGAGATATGCCAAAATAAGAGCTCTTCTTATTCACAACACTCACTATCGATTGAAAATTCCTATAAGGCGTATTGATTTTTATTTTTCGATCCATGCACTAAAGAAAGAAAAGTTCTTTAGACAAGCATTTATTACTTTCATTTTATTAAACACCGTTAAGCACATAAACTTATGCAAAAGAAAATGATCAACACTTCAGATTAAATTTTTTAGTGCATTATGAGAGTCAAATTTTGCTTCACCCGTTAAAGATATGAGAGTCAAATTTTGCTTCACCCGTTAGAGCTTTCAAGTAATTATCGACATCAAAGTCATCATGATCATCTATAATTTTTGTATTTGATAAATTAAAAATTTCATGAATGATATGATAATCAAGTTTATAAACATCGCCAGCTAACCTAAACCAGAATACATCCATTTTAGGGTTATAGCGCACTGTAGTGAAAAACTCTATAGTCATCGTAGGGTATAAGCACGTCACAACGAATGAATCTATTTTAACCTATGTTTGCGACTAGTCGCTCAACATTGCATCGCACTCCTATGGTTTCCAATAGTTCAAAATCAAAGTAACGAGGAATGATTAATTCCCTATCTCTAAGGTCTCGAAAGCGCATACTTTCTTCCTCCAAATAAAGGGGAATTGGGGTACGACATGTTGTCACCAAATTTGGTTTATCTTCACCGAAGAGTTGAAGGTACAATTCGTCAATCGGATTCTTAGCTGCCATCTTCTTTAGTGCCATTGGAAGAAGAAAACCTACAAAAATAAGAAAGAAAGGGATGATCTCATTTTTTTAGAAAGAAAGAGAAACAATCTTACCCAAATCCTTGTATTTTTAGATGATTAATGCATGATGAGTGTAAAGGATTAAAAGACTTATGAAAAGAGATGAAGAAAAATACTAAGAATCTAGACAAAGATGAAGGATTTTAAAGTGTGGGAGAAGAGTTTTCGTAGCTTAGAGAGAGAAGGTGTAAAATTTTATAAGAATGAATGAAAGAAGAAAGGGGAGGGAAATTTAAAATTTCCCTCAGATGTGATTTCCATGATCATGGGAATACACTTCATTCCCACGATCATGGGATTTCTCTTAAGAAACTTTCTGGAGAGATTTCCCATGGTCGTAGGAATTAGTCCAATTCCCACGATCATGGGATATGGTAATTCTTCCACTTCTAAACCTTCTTCCAAGTCTAGCATGCATTCTCAATGATCCCACAACCTACAAACATATCAAAATAATATTTCCAATAAAAAGTTTGAAGGGAAAAAGTTGAAATCCAAATAAATTCTAAATAAACATCAATCAAACTCAAATTAAATATAATCATAACTGAATGAATCAAATAAACAAATAGACAAAGACAATCAATAGAAAATAAAATTTCATAGGTTGCCTCTCATGCAACGCTTTTGTTAACATTGGTAGCTTGACTCTCCTTTTTACTTATGGTGGCTCAAGTACACAGTTCAGTGATAGGGTAGAAACTGATCTTAAACTCTACACTTGAGCTACCCTGGTATGGATTTCACCTTCCTTGTGGTTGTCCTTCCTTCGCCTTCTCTTATGTGATTGTTTCTTTCGAACACATTCCCAAGGTCCTCAATATCTTCCCATCCTCCTCGAAGTTCAAGCTCCTTAATAACCATTGGGGTAAAGGAGAACGATAGTATTTCTTTGACACCTTGAATGTTAATTGCTCCTTCCTGCTCTTAGTTTTAGTCACCCCCATCAACATCAATGATCGAATGAGACGCAGCAAGGAATGGTCACCCAAGAACTATAGGGGTTTTTACATCTTCTCCAATATCCAGTATGTAGAAGTTTGTATAGAAGATGAATCTATCAATCTACAATTGCACGTTCCTAATAATCCCCTTCGGCTAACGCACCGGTCTGTTGACTGTTTGCACTAATATCTTAGTGGGCTCTGGCTCTCCTAGCCCTAACTTCTGACTAAAAATGTAGGGCATAATGTTGATACTAGCTCTCAAGTCTCCAAATGCCCTAATTATGCTAACCTATTTACACTGTAAGGAATTAAGAAGTCACTTGGGTCTTCTTTCTTTTGTGCTATGTTAGGATTGCCTCCTATTATGTGCTCCTTTGCCTCTTCCTTGACCGATTCCTTTAATGTGAGCTTTGTTTGGAGTTGATTCGTTACATCCTTAATCTTGATTAACTCAACCTCTTTTAAATTGCTCGTTGCCCTACTTACAAATAACTTCCATTAAGCAAAAATAGGATATGGAAGTCTAGGTTGAGGCTCTTTGATCAACTTACTTACTGGCTCGCTTAGAAGGCCTTCCAAAACTGTTTGTTCTTCTCTTTTGTCCCCATCTTCCTTCTTATGTTCAATTTCCCTTTTCTGAGTCTGCTTGATGGCCATGATTTGTTCCTTCGGGTTAACCTCAATATTGCTTGGTAGGCTACCTGCATTTCTAGAAGATAAAGCATTAGCGAGTTGACCTAGTTGAATGTCCAAATTGTGGATGGATGATGCATAATTCTTTACGATCTGATCTAATTTCGCTTCCATCCTCTCCTGACTTTCTTCCTGATTGGCAAACATCCTCTTCTAATTTTTTTTTCTGTTGCCAGTTTGGACTCTAAAACTTCCATCATCTTGTCCATTTTTCTCTCCATCACTCTAGATCTTGCTGAAATCCTAGAGGTCCTTGCAGCCTCGCTTGTCTACCTTCATTGTTATTACTCCAAGAAAAATTTAGGTGGTTTTTCCACCCTCACCCTGGATTATAAGTATTTGAGTAAGGTTTGTCACTTTTATGCGGCTGACCCAAGTAATTTATCCGTTCAATGCTGTTAGCTCCTAACAGAAAACACTTAGCTGATCTATGGTTGTTTTGCCCACATAACATGCATTGTACTTAAATTGCCTTAGCTGTAGATGAAGATGCTCCTTACATGTTGTTCAACTGCTTCGTAAGGGCTATAATATATGCCTGCAAAGTAGCAATAGGGTCAATAGGGATCATACCTTTTTGCTCCTTGCTCCTACCTACTCCTCTCACTTGACCATATGCAACTATTGCTTACCAACTCCTTCAAAAGGTCATGAGTTGCTTTAATGGTCTTCCTCATCAATGAACCTCCAGTGGCTACATCTATAGTTCCTCTCATGCTCGGATTCACATCATTGTAAAACGTCTACAGCAGGAATTCCCTCGAAAGGTTGTGGTGGGGATAACTTCTCTGCAATTCATTAAATCTCTCCCAAGCTTTGTAGAGAGATTCCCTATCATTCTGCTAAAAATTCATTATCTCCTTTATGATCCTTGTCGTCTTCGTCAACAGAAAATACTTCGCGAGGAATGCTTGGGCATGCTACTGCTAAGTATTAATCTACCCCGAATTAAGCCAGTTGTACCAAACCTTCGCCTGATCTTTCA
This sequence comes from Erythroxylum suave, assembly GCA_027563595.1. Taxonomy (NCBI): domain Eukaryota; kingdom Viridiplantae; phylum Streptophyta; class Magnoliopsida; order Malpighiales; family Erythroxylaceae; genus Erythroxylum; species Erythroxylum suave. The sequence goes on from JAOSBN010033342.1 coordinate 15,445, forward strand.
AAGTGAAAGAAAAAAATCTCAACTTTACTACATCATCGGACGTTCTATTGAACTAGAACGTGCTCCAAATCTCCAAAAAATTGGCAACGTGGGCATTCGGATCTTCGTTGGATAGCCTATTGAATTGCACACTATTTTGTAAAATTTTGAGGAGTGCTGGATTTATCTTGAAATTGTTCATGCAACTCCTTGAGGACTGAATCCTGGCCTTATGAAGTCCATCAGTGTCCTTTCAGCTCCTCCTTGCTCTCCTTCTTCAACCATATCTCTTTATATCAGATTTTGATGCTTCACTCATCTTATCTCTCGTTCGTGTCTTTTGATATCGAGAAACTCTATTTGACCAACTTCTATCAATCTTTACGTGCTCCTTATGTTCATGCACCCATAAATACACAAGGAAAAGTATTTAAAAAACTCTTAAATAAAAGTAATCTAAACTAAACAAGACGTTAAACACACAATCTCCAACAACAACGCTAAAAACTTGTTAATTGAATTTTACAAAATAGTCTACTTGTGTTAGGACCCGATCCGGGAACCGGACCCCAATCGGAAAACAAAACAAAATTTCCATATCGGAGACGAATCGAAAGCGAATCGAAAGCGAATCAAAGGTTCGAAAGACAAAGCGAACGAAAGACGAAACAATAATCGAAACA
>JAOSBN010033363.1:0-16105 GCA_027563595.1 Erythroxylum suave
ATGTGAGTCACATGATCATGGATAGGCTGAGACCAGTCAAACTTCTTCGTAGTTAGCTGACTCATAAGGCTGCCTACCATCGACTTGTCAGCCAAATCCGACTGTGAACACTCTTTTATTTTATGCATGAACTCCCTTGCATTCTCTGTCTTAAGCATAGATGGCTTAATACTTTCAGTCATCGTCATCCTCATGAGGTTCAGACTCAACCGATTAGCCCTCTCCCATGCCTCATATTGAGACTTTTCAGCATCGGAGCTAGCATCTGTAATGGCTGCAGGCTACTCATCCATTAGTATTGCAAGGTCCAAAGCCATAAGACCCAGTGTAAACCGGATCTGTTCGGACCAATCATCGTAGTTCGGCCCATTAAACTTCACAACAGAGTTCGCAGATGCAAAGACATTTGATGAAGCTGCAAACATTTATGCATACTTACCAATTAGTGCTTTGAGTGCTTAATTCAGATTCAAAATTCATAAACAATTTAAAATATACATTCAAGCAACCTTTGGGCAATAATTAAATGCATGCACACAATCATTGATGCTGAAATTTAATACACTTTAATAGATAACCATAACATTCAAAATTGAATAAGTATGCTAGCTTTGGATATACACATTATTCAACCTAAAATTTTTAATAATCATTCCCTTTAATATTATTAACTATACTCAATGATCCACCTTTGGGTGATCTCCTAGAATAAAGTTAAATAAAATCAATTATTCAATCAAACTGTAATGTCATTAATAACATCTCTTTAATCATGAATAATTGAACATTCACAATTAAATATTTAATATTTCAAGCTAGGCCACTTTGGTGACTCTTAAGCTATCCATGCAATAAATATTTAATTTGGACAATTATCATATATGGAAAATTTTAATTTAATTAGTTTGGTCACTTTGATGACTCACAAACTATTCAAAATGTCCATAATGTTGGTATTACATTATAGGAAAATTTAATTCCAATTATTACATAATACAAAAGTTTCAAAGTACCAAAGAAATATATATATTATGGCACTAATTTCCAAAATTATATTATGTATAAATCAATTATGAATTAAATAAAATTCATTATTTTCCATCTTAAAATTATTTTACTTAAGGTTGAATAATATAATCACTTAATAATTAAGGTTACATTAAATAACCCTAAGATAAAGTCGATAATATTAGACTAGAATTATTTAAGAACCCATACATTCATGTAATAGCCCAAAAAGCCAAAAAATCTGGCCCAAAAACATGTCTTGGGCCAAAACACCTTGTCTGACGCGTGCAAAAGAAGATTGTGTCTGGTGCGTGCATTGCACGCACCAGCACTGACAGCAGCAACAAAGATGGGCGCGTGCACTGCACGCGCCTCATCTGCCACCTTGTGCGGAACCAGTTTCTGCGTTTTCTATTTTCGTTTTTTTTTTCAAACTTCTTTGATTTTTCTCTTCCTACGTTGTGATTTCTCTACAAAATGAAAACTATATCAAGCCTTTACTAAGAGCATTAATAGAAAATCGATGTTACAATTATTTTCTCACTCTAAACCCAACAAAGTCGGTCTTTGTAATAGACTTTCGTTTCGTTTTTCGTTTCTTGTTGAGCAAATACAGAGCCCATATATATTATGAAACGAAAATCACTTGTCAATTCTATACAAACCAAAGCCTAAAGCATACACAACAGACTGTGTCATTCATGACAGGTTTACGTGATTATTCGCTCTCTCTAAATTCCATATTCAAGACTTTCATGGCAGTGCAACATCTCTTAACCCAACAGAAATATTCAACACGCCGTAGATACAAAACCATCATGCGGAAACAACTATTAGTATCACATAGAATAAACAACCATGGAAACACCGTAAACATAAACCATACAACAATGCAACATAATCAACGCAGGCTCTGATACCAAATGAAGAAAAACTTTAAAAAAGGATCGAACATTAATATAGACATAAAACCTAAATCCATTATCTTGTGCAACATTATATCAAGTTTTTATCCACTCTCTTCCTTCTGCCAGATGTCGTTTCTCAATGGTGCAGAAACGTCCTTATTATCTCTTTAATGTTTTTGTAACGTCAACTTATATGAAGGGAGAGGGAAAGGGTATATTTAAAACAAAACCCTAAGAACTCTAATTAAAATTTAACAAACCCAATCACCATTATTTTGGGTCCACTTTCATATTAGAGTCCAGGAAAATAAAAATGGACCATAATGATTAATTAATAAAATTAATCTAACAATTAGATGATTTCCAAAGTGTAGCTTAATTATATTACATGTTAATTCGTTATTAACGTGTTAATGTTTGTATTACACTGTTATAAATAAATTTTACTTTTAAAATAATGCAGCAATTTTGAAGGCGTCTTTAAAAAGTCGAAGTTTAATTAGTTAAAGTGATTTAAGAGTAGATTTAAACCTAAATATGTTTAGGCTACAGTGAATCTAATCTTAAGCTATTTAGAGTTAGTTAGAAAAAGTTATCTATAAATAAACACATGCTAATTAACCTTTTTTCATTAAAAATATTTTTAATTTTGTATTGCAATATTAAATGACTTTAATTTGTGAATCTATAATTTTTAATTGATTATATAAATAGTCAAGCAATATTTTATTTTATTTAAGAGGTAAACATAAAATTTCTATAAGAAGTATGGACTACAAGAAAACATTGGTTTTGGCTATGTTTTCTTTTGCTACAATTTGAAATTGATAGCTAAAAGTTACTGTTTGGTTACAAAATTTCAAAATTGTAATCTATTGAAGCAACAAAATTTTTGATGAGTTTTTTAAAACTATTAGCTCCATTTGGAAAAGGCTATGTTTGATATTCGTAGCTAATAAGATTTGACGATATTTTTTAATTATAAACTTAGTTTCACAGCAAAAAGTGTTTAGCTACAAAATATTTTTTGTAGCTAATAAATTTTGTTGACATTTTTTAATTGTGAATGTAGTTTTGTAGCAAAAAGATTTAAGCTAAGAAATATTTTTCATAGCTTACTACAACAAATATGATGATTAGCTATGTTATTTTTTGTTATGATTTAAAATTTGCAACTAATAGTAAGTATTCATAGCCTATTAAAGTAGTTCACACAAAAAATATTTTGCATTTTTTTAAAGACTATTGGCTACATTTATTTTTATAACAAATTTTGTTTTGTTGTCAAATCCATTTTGTAAATAAGCTATATTTAATTTTGTCACTAATAACTTTTGCCAATGTTTTCAGCTATGAATAAATTTTATCAAAAAGTTTTTGCAATGAAATCTTTTTTATAGATAAAACACAAATATGTCCCATATATAGCTTTTAACAACGTTTTTCATTAAGAAAATATTTTTGTAGCCAAAAAGTTTTAACTACAAAATTTTATTCGTAGCTAAAACACAAATATGTCCCAAATTATAACTTTTAGCTACATTTTTCACCATAAAATATTTTTCCATAAAAAATACCCCCAAGAACCATTTAACCAATATTGTTTTCTTTTATTTGATACCCTAACTTACCAATTTGTTTCCTCTCATTATTTCCTCTTATCATTTCTTCTTCTCTTATCGTTTTAGCTATGAAGTAACCTTTATTTTGGCTCTAATTTTGGTATTCATGGCTCTGATTGTGGTGCTCAGATTGTGATAGTCTTATTCTCTAGTTCTCAAGTACTCCCCTATTTTGGCTTTGATTGTGGTGATCTTGGCTTCGGTTATGATGCTCCAATTGTGGTAGTCTTCTTCTCTGGTTCTCGATTACTTCTCTGGTCCTTCTCTCACTTTCACACGCACTCTCTCTTGTTTTCTTTGTAGTGCCTTCAGTAGCTTCCTTTAGGTCCCAAAATATTTCATGAAGAGTGTTGGATATTTCTAAAACTTTATTTTCTTCAAATTCAAATCTCTATTCAAATCCTAGAAAAATGAGAACTTGGTTGCAGAAAATCTGAGAATAAGCACAAATTATTTGTTTAGTGAACCAGATGTCCTTAGCTAAGATGGTTGGATAATGAACTTGTCACATACTTTGAATATATACATACATATTTTTACTTTTAAATATTAAAAATTTTGATGATTATGGAATGTCGTGATGTATATAATGTAGTGGTAAGGAGCATGTTTGGCTTTTAGGGAAATTACCTAGACTGAAAAATTCTTGTGATATTCATACTAATACTTGTAAAATAGTCCAAGCTACTACTTGTCCAAAATAGATACGTAGATGCGGAATGTTTAGAACGAGGTTCTAATTTATTAGAAGTGTATGGTTTAAGCTAGGGAAAGCAAGAACAACCAAAAATTTTGAGAAAGTTATAGTCAGGCTGCCGACCAAATATTTTTTGATAAGGAGACATGTGATTAAGTTTGGGAGTGGGTAAGCGATTAATGGTGTAAACTGCAGTAGCAAAGGCATAATCCCAATATTTAGGTGGTACAGAAGCATGAAACAAATTGGCTCGACCAGTTTCAGTGATGTGTCTGTGTTTTCTCTCTTGCACACCCATTTTGTTCAGGTGTATGGGGACAAGAGATTCTTTGAATAATTCCATGTTGAGCAAGGTAAGGTTTTAGTGCTTGGAACTCCCCTCCCCAGTCAGATTGGAACATTTTAATGGCTTTATCAAAGTATTTCTCAACGATTTTGCAGAATTGATCAAAACAAGAATAAACATCTGATTTGTTTCGCAGAAAATAAATCCAGGAGTATTTGGTGTAATGGTCATAAAAAAGAACATAATAACGGCAGCCATCTAAAGTAGCAATGGGTGCAGGACCCCATAAGTCCGAACAAACAAGTTCCAGTGGTTCTTTAGCAACAAATGTGGAATCAAGAAATGGCAACTTATGTGTTTTGCTTACACAACAGGTTTCACACAATGATTTATTCATTTTATTAAAATAAGACAAATTATTGAATGACAAAACTTTGGAAACAGTTTTAGAGCAGGCATGACCAAGCCTAGCATGCCAAGTAGACAAAGAAACTGAATTGCAAGAAGGAGATATAGACGCAGAAGCCAACACATAGAGTCCATCTTTAACACGCCCCCTGTGAAGTATTTTCTTCGACCGAAGGTCCTTAATAATAAAACAATGAGAAAGAGCAAACTGACGAACAGAAATTAGATTAGAATTAGCATTAGGAACATGTAAAATATTACGAAGAGAAAAATGATTAGAATCAAGGGATAAAGAGGCAGAACCAGTATGAGAGATTGGAAGAGTTTTACCATCTGTGAGAGTAACTTCGTCAGTGCCAGAATATTCTGAATGAAGCGCAAGATTATCCAGTTCTGATGTCAAGTGATGGGTCGCTCCACTGTCCACGATCCAGGATTGAGGGGTTGCAGTTGGTGAAGATGTGTGATGGCTGACAGGTCTAGGATTATCCCTATTATACCTTGGACTTGGACACACATTAGCCAAATGGCCTTGGCCGCCACAGTTATAACAAACTGGAGATGATTTAGAATTTGTGGAAGAACCATAACCTCGACCAGCAGAACTGGAATAACCACCACCGCGTCCACCACGCCCTCTACCACGAGAAGGGCCACCACGATAACCAGAAGTAATAAGGTGAGCAATTGCAGGCACAATTGGTTCAGCCGATTGCAATTGCAATTCTTCAGAAAGCAATAAACCCAACAAGTCATCATATGAAATTGATGCCAAACGTGCCTCAATATTATGGGTAAATGGACGGTAATCAGGTCCTAACCCACGAAGAATATGATCGACAAGATCATCCTCAAAAATCGCAGCATCAAGAGAAAGTAACTGATCATAAATCTGTTTGGCACGACTCATATAGACTGGAATGGAGTCAGTACCTTTAGAAAGAGCATAGAGGGAGGATTTAAGAGTGTGAATTTGAGATTTTGAGCCAGAAGCGTACTGGATTTTTAATCGTGACCAGGCATCATGAGCCGTGGCAACGCCAACAACCTGAGAAAGAACAGATTCGGATAATGAACTCAGAATCCAACCAAGAACAGTCTGGTCTTTCAAAAACCAATCAGAATAAGAAGGATTAGGAGCATTATTGATCTCCTTAGGTGGAGCAACAGCAGACCCATCGACGTGATGAATGAGCTGCTGACCATGAAGAAGGGGAATAATCTGTGTTTTCCAGAGTAAGTAATTTGTCGAAGTTAATTTGACAGTGACATGATTATGGATCGAAGGGATGGAAGAAGGAATTGCAGAAGAAGAAGCCATTTGGAAAAGCAGAAAAAGTCGAGAAAAAAAATTTAGGGCTCTAATACCATAAAGGAGCCAAGGTGTAAAGGGAATTTTCAGATGTTTATTACTATAAATAGAGACTGAATTTATACAGGTAAGTGAAGCTAAATCCCTAAACTATAAGAGATACAATCAGATACAAAGAGATAAAATCCCTAAACTATAGGAGATACAATCAGATACAAAGAGATACAGATTATAGAAATATAAACTGAATAGCTATTGCCTAAAGAATAGGTCGTCACGATATTGCCTTATCACTCTTCACTTCAATCCATTCGAGTTAAATTAATAGAGTATTTAGTTTATTTTATTATTATTATTGATGATATTTTAGAATGCCCCTACTTTAATTTTTGGAAACAAAGATAATGTTAATAGGCCTCTTCACTTCAATCCCATTCGAGTTAAATTAATAGAGTATTTAGTTTATTTTATTATTATTATTGATGATATTGTTATGTATGTCTCATATACACAAGTTTTTAATTTTAAAGTATTTCCTAGAAGTATTTGAATGAACACAATTTATTGTACAATTGTGTGACAGGATGTGTTATAGAGGTACATACGTAAGTGTGTTGATGTGACGGAAGATTTTTGGACGTTGCTTGAAATAAGGATGTGTCAGGGCTCGTCTTGAAGAAACAATAAGAGACAACATAGAAAACAAATGTATCACATACTTGTGTCTACATGCAGACAGAAATAGTAAAATAAATGGTGTGTCTGTGTTCGATCAAAGACAATAAATTACATGAACTAACCACTGAGTGAGATACACTCAAATTAGGTCATACAAAGATGTGTTCCTATTCTTTTTTCTTTAACATTTTAAAATACAAGTGTTTCTTTTAATTATTTTATTTTTCATGTTTCAATGGTTTACTAAGGCTCAACTTTTATATGGATGTTATTGTGTAGAGAGAGAGAGACAATCAGTGTTAGAAAATAAGGGGAAAAAGTAGCAAGATTCTTTTGAAACCTATCAAAATAGTTCCAGACCTAGAGAGTTGGTGAGCTTCTCTTTTCCATGTCATTTGCGATAGTGTTGTATATCGAAGCAAGGTATCGACTCAATCAAAAGACTTCATGTATGTGAGTGTATTAATTTTCTTTTTGGGAAATTTCCTCAATTTAATTTCTTTTAGATATATTGCTCAGGTTAGTAAAGATCATATGTTGCCATATTCATCGAGTAGTGTTGTTAGAGTGTCTATTGTTCATTTTTTATTTTCTTTTATCTTTCTACTATAAGGTCTCTAATTTGTGTCCAAAGTTGCATTTCCTTACTTTATGTTGAACAGCATGATTATTCTCAAGCTTGCTGAAAAAAACTTGAAGTGGGCTGATTTCAAAACTTTAAGACTGTTCAAAATTTAATTCTGGTCATATACTTAATTAAGTCAAGTCAATAACAAAAGCTTCTTTTGTCTTTCCCCCTCTTCTCGAAGTCCTTATTACGACAACCTTTATTGGCCTGAAAACATTTTTCTTATTGCCTTTGGCAACCATCAGTCTCATACATAAATGTCTCCTCATGATATTAACTTCATTATAAATGGTTCCTGTTTTTCAGTTTAATAGAAATTAAATTGTTTTATGATCAAAATTAGCTATCTCAAAGTTGTTTGGTGGACCATGTTAAAAGTAAGTGTTAGAACATCTTGCAATTTTAGATGCAAAATTTGACTTATTAAATAACTATTTAATCACTGGTAAAAAGTTAGGAAAGGAAATATATAATGTGATATGAATGGCATAAAACATGTAGAGATTTTGATTTCAAAATAGAAGTATTGCATGTAATAAAAAGAATAGTAATGATGTAAGAATTAAGTGCATAACTAAATCTGTTAGAAATACTTTAAAAATCCTCATTTAAAGCTTATGCAAAATTTATGCAATTGTGGAATTTCGAGTTTTTAAGCAATTTAATAATGATACTAAGATTCACAAGACTTATTTGCTCATTTTCCTCCTACAAAGAAATTTCAGTTAAAGAGCTTCACTTACAAAATTTTAACCAACTTTATTATTTTGTTTTAGGCTTATAGATTTGGAAAGCACTTATTAGTTGTTTGAGTTATGCTCAAATGTTTTTGTAATTTGAGCATCTTTGCTAGTATGTCCAAACATATTTCACACATATTCCAATTTGTGAAATTTTCTTTGTATTAATTTGTTTATAAGGATTGCTCAAATTATTATTAATATGTGCTAGCTCAAAGTTTATTATTAATGATTTGATGGAAACTTTATAATACTTCAAAATTCAAATTTGATTTATTCCTTGCATAGGTAGTGATATAATTCTTAAAAGGAAATGATATCATAAGATAAATGCTTTTTTTTTTCCAGGAACCTTCTTAATAAACTTACCTTATTAGAAATAATTCCACAATATCCAGAAGGATCTTGCTAATCACAAAATTTGAACAATTGGTTCTGATATTTTTTCAAAACTTTTCTCTTAACTATTGAATATTGGAAGATTCCATCAAAGATGATATCAAAGATTTGTTAGATACATAGTTAACTCAAAATAGAAATGAAGCAATAGCTAATTGAGGAAATAATCTACTTAAAAAAGAGCCACTACATCTACAAACAAGTCAAATTTTCAAAATACTTCAGCAGCATCAATATTTTCGAAAGTTATATCTTTATCAAACTCCTGATGCCTTAGAAAGTACAAACACTCTATTGAGAGAGACTATTATTTCTTAAAGCTTAAATTGAGTAAACACTTTATACATTTTTGTTGGAAGGTTATAAAGGCTTGTTATGTTATGTTTATAGCAATTGATCAGAAAATGAAAGTCACCTTTTTATTCTGCAAAACAGTGCCTTTTATAGGCAATTACATTATCTAAAGCATGATAAATTCCATGACTAACAAACTCCGACTTTGACTCAAACTGATATATTTTATCCAATAAGAGAATTATATCCATAAAGACTAGGATAACTAGAAACAGAATATAATCAACAAATATATCTAACATTCCCTCCCTTAAACTGAAAATAATTTTCAATTTTACACTTGTCATCAAACTAAGCTCTCCATATTGCAAACACCAATCAAATTTCGCAACTTTGGGAATGCAGCAACTTTGAGGGGTTTGGTGAAGATATCGGCAACTTGGTCTTCACTTTTGCAATAAATGACTTCAATTATTTCTTCCTTTGTGAGGTCTCTCGAGAAATTAAACTTGACATCAATTTGTTTACTTTTTCCATGTAATACTGGATTTTTTGAAAGTTTGATTGCTGAGTTGTTGTTGCAATAAAGTGGCATGGCATTTTTTTACAGAAAATGAAGTTCGTCAAGAACATTTCTCATCCATATGGCTTGACAAGAACAGAGGTTGCTGCTATAAACTCAGCTTTAGTAGTTGAAAGAGTCACAATTTTGTGTTTTTTTATGACCACGAAAAAGCTCCTAAACCCTACAAAAACACAAATCCAGTTGTACTTTTCCTATCATCTAGATCCCCTGTAAAGTCGCTATTTGAAAAACCAACTAAATCTATTTGCTCTCATTTCTTGTAGTAAATTCCAAGGTGTATAATGCTTTGCATGTACTTGAGAATTCTTTTGGCAACCAACAAGTGAACTTCTCTTGGTTGCTCCATATATCGACTGATAATACTGACAGTATAAGTTATATCCGGCCTAGTGGACTTTAAATACATTAAAATCCCCACAATTTGTTTATAATATGTGCTATCGATCTTCTTTCCTCTAGGATCTTTTTCAAGCTTCACCCCTATTTTTGAAGAAGTGCTAGCATCATTGTAGTATTTCATTCCAAATTTTTACAGAATTTCTTGGGCATATTACTTTTGTGAATTAAAATTTCCAACTGCAAATTGTTGAACTTCAATCCCAAGAAAATGGTGCATTAATCCAAGATCAGACATATCTAATTCTCTCATCATGGACTCCTTAAATTTATCAAGCAATCGCTCATCATTATCGGTAAAATTAAATCTTTAACATATAAGCATATTATAACAATCTTTCCATCTTCACTTTTTGTATAGTATGTATGCTCATAGGGACACCTTTTAAATCCAACATTTGAGAAATGAGTATCTATACGGCTATACCAAGCTTGTTTTAGCCCGTATAAGGCCTTTTTCAATTTATACACTTTATGCTCATATTCATGTTTCACATAACCAAGAGGTTGATCAATGAATACCTGTTCTTGACATTCTCCATGAAGGAATGTCAACTTTACATCCAATTGACAAATTTTCCAAGATGTTTGTGCCGCCAAAGCCACCACTAACCTGATTGTGTCAAGTTAAGCCATTGATGCAAAAATTTCTTTGTAATCCACACCTAATTGTTGTTTATAGTCTTAGTAGCTAAGCATGCCTTGTATTTGTCTATATCACCATTTTCTTTCAACTTTGTCTTGTAAATCCACTTAACTCCAATTGCCTTTTGTCGTCTTGGTAAATCAACTAGCTCCCATGTATTATTTCATGCAATAGCAACAATTTCATCATCCATAGCCTTTCGACATTTTGACTCTTTTATACCTTCATTAAAAAAATGGGATTATAATCTAAAAATAAAGCAAAATGAGTTAGTGAATCATCAAATTGATGAATCCCAGTTACTTCATAATCATCCATCCAAACTGGCCTTCTTTTGCTCCGCTGCAGTCGTTGCACTTCCTTTATTTACTGTTCTGGATGACAAATTTGTAGACTGCTAGGGCAACTTGCAACAACAGCATCTAATTGGGAATGATGTTCATCTTCATCAAAATTTGAAGGAACTTTAATAAATATTTTCTCCCCATGGCCAAAAATTCTTCATCAAATACCATGTCACGGTTGATAATCACGTTCTTTGTATTAGGATTATAGAGTTTGTAAGCCTTTGTCTGCTCACTAACTCCTAAAAAGATGCATTTTTCAGCTTTGTCTTCAAGCTTTGTTCTCCTTTGATTTGGAATATGAGCAAAACATAAGCAACCAAAAATTTGGGAATGATCCACACGTGGTTGATACGCACTCAAAGCCTCTTCTGGTGTTATTTTCTAAACAACATATGTTGGACTTCTGTTTAAAACATGAGTGCTCTATTGTACTGCTTCAAGCCAGAACTCCTTTGGAACTTTGCTTCTCTTTAATAGAGTTTGTATCAAGATGGTACGATTTTTTCTTTCACTAATGCCATTTTGTTGAGGAGAGTAGGCTGCTACGAGTTTTCTTTTAATCCTATGTGATCCATAAAAATTTGAAAATTCTTGTGATGTATACTCACCGCTGCAATCACTACGAAGAGTTTTGATTGAGCTTCCAATTTCATTCTTTACCATAGCCTTAAAGCTTTTAAAAGCTACAAATGCTTCAGGTTTTTCGTGTAAGAAATAAACCTATGTTTTCTGACTAAAGTCATCAATAAACGTCATTAAATAATGTTTAACTCCATTTGATTTTGAATTGGGGCCACATAAATCAGTATGGACTAATTCCAATTGTTCTTTGCGTCTTCGAGACTTTCCCATTGGAAAGTTGTTACAAGATTGCTTCCCTATTATACAATCTTCACAAACTTCTGCAGGAGTGTCCAATTTAGGGGTCCAACAACCATTTCTTTTTGTTGCAATGTGTTTAGTCCTCCAAAATTCAGATGTCTGTAATAATAGTGGCATAACCATGATGGGTTAGTCAATTTTGTTGTAAAGCAGCAATGACTAACCTTTGTAAGATGCAAAGGAAACATTCTATTCTTTGTCATGTTGACTTCAGTGATTAAACCTAATCTATTATCTTGAATTATACATTCTCCATTTTTAATGAAAATTTCATAACCCTTACAGCTAGTCAATACTCAACAAATTCATTTTCAAATATGGATCAAAAAGGACATTTGAAATTATTTGAGTTGATTTTCCTTTAGTCCGAATAATTACATGTCCTTTTCCCATAACCGAAGCTTTAGAGTTGTCATCGAACTTCACTGTATCTTGATATGATTCATCAAGGGAGGAGAAGGTTGATTTGTGCTCACTCATGTGATCGCTACAACTAGTGTCAAGATGCCACAAATCCTTGGTGATCTCTTCTTTTGCATCACATACCATTAACAAGGATATCTCCAATTCCTTCTCATTTGTTTACGCAAAGTTAGAATTTTTTTCCACGCATTTTGTTTAAATTGGTATGACATTAGAATAATGACCATACCTATTGCATCTGAAACATTTCTCATCAGCTTTATTTTTGTCTATTAACCTGACTCTTCTTTAACTCTCCTAAAATTTTTGTTGGAATTTTGGCCTTCCCACTTACCTTTGCTAGCTCCAACATTTTGTGAGTGAGTAGTTGCTTGCAAGGCTTGCTTCTCATTATCTTGTTGGATTAATTTTTGCTCATGTACCAGTAAAAATTTTTGCAACTCATCAATGGAGAGAGTATCAATATCCTTTGACTCTTTAATAGAGCAAATGACAAAATTGAATTTCAGTGGCATTGATCAACGGATCTTTTCTACAATAACAACATCCTTAAACTTATCCCCATAAATCCACATCTTGTTTACGATTGCCATCTTTCTTGAGAAGTAGTATGAAACCGACTCACCAGACTTCATATGCAATTTCTCAAATTAACACAAAGATTTTGAAGTTATGCCCGCTTTGCGCTTACATTTCCTTGATACTACTTGTTTATGTTGTCCCAAATTTACTTTGAGGTGTCTTTATTGAGTATTATTTCTAAGAGGGAACGATCAATAGCTTGAAACAAACAATTATTGGCCTTTAAATCCTTCAATTTTAGTGAATCTATTTCTGACCTCTGTGCATCTGTTAGAATACTGCCAACTGCTGTTTGTATTAAACCACTATCAACTACCTTCCAATATTCTTTTGATCTAATGAAATTCTCCATCAGTATGCTCCAGTGATCATTGTGACCATTGAAGCGTGAAATGGCAGGCTAAATAAAATTTTATGTACTCATAGGTTATTTCTTTTGCTTCTGCAAATCTCTCACTCATGTGTTTCTCTTTGATACCAAGTTAAATTTACAATGGGATTATGGGCTCACACAAGAAGGAAAGTTAGATTACGCACATTCCTAAGTGAGGCTCCATCCTAAAACTAATTGACGATAGGTGGAGTAGCCTATTAGACTTATATGTTAGTCTTCTTTCCTCTCTTTTTCTGATGTGAGATACTCACATGTGGCTATTCTCAACACTACCCCTCACTTGTAAGTCTCTTTTTACTTTGACAATCTAAAGAGGTACGTAGACAATCCTCATCAGGGCTGAACTTCTGATTGAGGTCAAATAAGTCCCCTCCTAGGGCAAACAATACCGCTGGGTCACTTGCTTTATGTAGACTTCAATTCCTTCTCTAGTTGCTTAAATGAAGGACCTCCTTTTGGGGAAAATAGTAGGTAAAGATCTTCTTTGGGCTCTAATACTATGTTAAATTTGCAATAGGCCTACGGGCCCACACGAAAAGGAAAGTTAGACCACACACAAGCCTAAATGAGGCTTCATCCTAAAACTAATTGGCAATAGGTGAAGCAGCTCACTAAGCTTATATGTTAGTCGGCTTTCCCCTCTTTCTCCGATATGGGACACTTAGATGTGAGCATTTTCAACATGTTAAACACTATAAGGGTGGAAGGTTGAAAAACCTTGAAAAATATGTACTTGTTAGCTTTGAGAGGCTCGTCAAATTTCACTACTTGAAATTTTGTAATGAAATACTCAAGTTGGATACTTAGGGACTGGACGTAAGGTTTGTTATAAGTCAAATCAGTATAATCAACTGTGTCATTCTCTTACTCTTCTTAACTTTTAAATTTCGCATTGTAGTGCATGTGTTTGAAATTTGTAAGAGGCTCCTTCAAATTTATAATAGGCTCTTACTGTTTTAATATTGCAAGAGGTTTCTTTTTAACAGAGTCCTTTTGTTTTTAAACATTAACAAGCTCCTTTCGTTTTGAAAGATAATAGGCTCCTTTCGTTTTGAAAGTTAACAAGTTCCTTTAGTTTTGAATGATATCAGGCTCATTTTGTATTTTTTAAACTTTAACAAGTTCCCTTCATTTTAAAGTTTAACAAGCTCCTTTTATTTACATATCTTTCTATTGAAATAACAAGTTCTTATCTTTTACACAAATTGTAGTAACCTGCAAAAATTTTTAGTCACACAGAATTCACCCCCTCTTACGCGTGTTTACTTTATCAATATGATCATTTTTTAGTGTTATATTACTTTTAATGGTACAATTTGATGATATTTATATAATTTAACTTTATATATGGAATGTTCAACATTTTTGAATTAATGATATTTTTTACGATTTAATTTTATAATAAAAACCAAATAATTCTCAGTAAAAAACATGTTAATACATTATATACCAAAACATTACAGATTGCTCAATATCATGGATTATAAAAAAGACGCAAATAATATTTAGCAACGTTTGTATAGATTCATAGTTAAAAATCTTTACATATGAATATGAAAAACGTAATTAAAATTTTTTATTTATGAAATAATAAAACATAGCAAATAATGTATCGCTGCGAAAATATAAAACGTTGCATAAACGATATAGCTACAAGGCATAAAATGTAGCCAAAAATTATTTGCTACATTTTTATTTCATTGTCAATTATTTAGTGCCTATTTTTTCGAGTCCAACATGGATTTATACTCGATAGTTAGCTACATATTTGTAGTTCTTTAGCTATAAAAGCATTTTGTAACTAATATTTTTTGTCTACAATTTTTCAAAACTTTGTTTATAATTTTTTAGCTATGGGAAATAACCGAAGCTTCATGTGGCACAATAAAAACATTTATCATTTTTTTCATATATTATTTTTGTCAAAATTCTCTCTTTCTCTTCCTCTTGCCTTTCCTTTAATACTAGAATACAAAGACAAACATAATTTTATTGACAAAAAGTTAATCAGTATGTCTTTATTTATAGATAACTCTTTCTAAGTACTTCTAAATAGTTTAGTCAAAGCATATTTAGGTTTAAATCTACACTCAAATCACTTTAACTAATTAAGATTGGACTATTTAAGGACTCCTTTAAAATTGCTGCCTTATTTTAAAAGTCAAATTTATTTATAGCAGTATATTATTGACATTAACACCTTAAAAACGGCTTAACATGTAATATAAGCTACACATTGGAAATAAACTAATAGCATCCACACACACACATCAACACAACATAACTTTGATTACTGATCAAATGTGAAGGCGATAAGTAGGAATTGCATGCAGAGGCTTGGTCCTTTGCATCACAAGACCGAACTCCTCGCTCATGTCCAATTCAGCTGGCAAGACACCATCTGGTAACTCCCATTCAAAGCAATGGAGCAACTGTGCAAGCACCAAACTGGTTATGGTGAGCCCCAGTTGCATTCCAGGACAAACTCTTCGACCTGAACCAAATGGTATAAGCTGGAAGTCGTGTCCAAGAACATCTATGTCACTACCGGCAAACCTTTCAGGGAGGAACTTGTCTGGTTCGGACCAAACACTAGGGTCGCGTCCAATGGCCCAAACGTTTATCATAATTCATGAGGTTTTGGGGATGAAGAGGCCATTGACAGTGCAGTCTTCCATTGAATAGTGAGGAGCTAGCAGTGGTACAACTGGGTGAAGCCTGAAAGTTTCCTTTATAATCATGTTCAAGTATTGAAGGTTCTTTATGTCTGATTCTTCCACCATTCTATTCATGCCTACCTTCTCTTCCAATTCTTTCTGAACTTTCTTCATTACATGTTGGTGCTTAATGATTTCTGATAGTGCCCATT
>JAOSBN010033414.1:0-16103 GCA_027563595.1 Erythroxylum suave
ATTATATGAGATATAATGGGCCGAAACTTATTGGGCTTTAATGGGATTAGGTTTTCTCTATAAATAGAGAAACTTAGTTCTCATAAGATGCGACACCATTGTAACACAAAACCCTATCCACCATCCGAGAGAAGTACGTGAGGCATTCTTTTAGAACGTGCTAGCACACGATAGCCACAGCCCAGATCGTGCATGCTCGTGTGGATACCGGTAAAGGACATTCGCGTGTAGCAGTGTCGACGAATTCGAAAATAACAACCATCAATCCGTGTCAATCCATGTCAAAAGGTATTTTGCGCATTCTATATTTTTCTGTTATACAACGTGTTATGTTATGGTCTTTTCCGCAGTGTATTGTGAATACTCAGGCCATACTCGATCCAACAACAATGCCGTAGGATATGTTTGACATATCATATTCCTGGTGCTCCAAGATTGTGGAGTCCCATTCTATGGAACTCCACAACCTTTAGATGCGTGCTGCAGTAAGGAATAGCAGGGGCACCAATATAGCTACATCTTAAAGCTCCACATCTCCAGCAGCTCCGGAGCTAAAGGAGGAAGTAGTCGAAGCAAATCCAAGTGCACCATCAAAATTTGATCGATTCCAACAAATCCTTAACCAAATGGCCATAAATCATTAACACATGACATCCCAACTCGATGAACTCGGCACATACAAGGAGCAACGTAGCTTGAAGAAGAGGTTCCTCAACTTCTGTTGGAGGAACAACTTTGAAGCTCCTTCACCCACACCGTCACCACCATTGTCTCTATAAGCCATTTCTTACCTTAAACTTTTCATTTATGTTATTTCTTTTGTTTTGTTTAATATCTTTTGATTGTGTTATGTCTTTTATTTTTTTAATTTCTTTTGTGTAATTGATGTTATGTGATTGATTTTATATCTTTTGTTTGTTTTAATGTCATTTGTCTCATTTTATTTCTTTTGTTTGGTTTGATTTTGTTTCTTTTGTTTGGTTTGATATCAATTGTTTGTGTCAATTTATTTTTTTGGGTTTGTTACCATTTTTTATTTGTTTGATGTCATTTTCCCTTCATTGATGGTTGGCTTATCACATTGAGGACAATGTGAACTTTAAGTATGGGGAGGTGACATTGACTTTCTTAATTGCATTGCTTGCATTTTGTTAATTAGGATACATGTTAGACTTATCATGTGCTTAGCTTCAGCAATGGTGTTTTGTGTTAGTAATGGGACCACATTTGAGTATCTCTGATAAATATTGCTATAAGATTCTATCATGTTAGTTGGAATTAGATTGAATGCATGCTTAAACTCTAATTATGCTACTTGAGTAGAAAGCGAACCATATAGAGTGATGAAAAGTAGTTGGTTACATAAGCTTAGTCATTAATTGACATTTGAACAATGAGGTAGTGTAGAGATGCATAATGAGTTTTCATTTAAGCCAAAGTGAGGATTGAGCCATATGACTTCATCTTTAGTCATTTCATTTCTTTTTTGAGTGTTACTTACCTTAGGTTACTACCTTCAGAACTTGCTTGGAGTCAGTTTGAGTCTACTAGATGCATGCTAAATAAAGATGATTTAGGCCCTTTTTGTGTTAACCTTTGGCTTAAATGACAAACCCATTGATTATCTCTTACTATCCCCATTGAGCCTTAACCTTTTGTTTCTTAAAAACACCTAAAATGTTAAGACTGTAAACCCCATTATCCTACCCTTTCACAAACTTAATAAAGTATTAAGTAAAACATTAGTTGAGATTATAGGAAATTTGTACCGAGATAAGTTGAGTATGTTTTGACCTATAGACTACATGGTATATATTGCTACTTTTGATTCATAGTTCTTCCACATATGATGAAAAAGAAAGAAAGAGGAAAAAATTTGAAAAATTAAAAAAAGAAAAGAAAAGAAAAAAGAAAACAAGTGAGTAGCATCAATAAGTGCAGAAAATTAGTTATATTTGTATATCTTGGAATTATTCTTTGTTATCACATTTTATACGCTTTTTACTTTACATATGCTTAGGCTTAACCCTTTTTCCCTGCTTTTGACCCTCCTTAACCCTTACTACATTACAACCTTAAACAAGTCCTGTTGATCTATCTATGCATGCAATAATTGTAGAGGAGAATTAGTGTATTGCCAAGCTTATGGTAGTGTAGTTCCTATAGGAAGTTTGAGCGAAACACTAACCTTTAAACACTTGAGAGAAATGAGTGAAAACTATGAGGAAGACTCATTTTTTCTCCTTTACTTATCTTTAAGTGATTATGTCAATTGTTGACTTTGCTTATGTATACTAATGAAAAAGTAGTCATGATATGTGCATTAACTTGATATTTGAGTTGGATGAAAATTGAGGGATTGTATGCTTTGATCTTTCTAAAAATGAAGTGGTAGAATTGATTGGATGTATCTGTTTTTCTTGAGGACTAGCAAAGAATTAAGTGTGGGGATGTTCATAGGTGTGCATTAGTATATATTTTTCTAGGTAATTGGCATGTATTTCTTCATAATTGTTAATTATTGTTTTAGTTTAGGACTCATTTTGTATGATTTCATTTAGTTTGATTTCCATTGTTGTTCTTTTATGTTTCATGTTAATTTAGGGTAAGAATTGACTATTTTTATGTAGGAATGAAAATGGAGGAATTTGGAGATTGAGCTAAGAGATGAAAGAGGAAAAGAGAATAGGAGCCTTTTTGTTGCCAATTCCCATGAGCATGGGAATCATAATCTGAGACAATATACAGGGCTTTTTTAACTATTTAAGGAGAATTAAACCTCCATCTTCAAGGTGAGATGACACCCACCTATAGAAACACCATCCTTTAGTGAAGAACATATGTTTGGAGCATTAAGGAAGGATTGACGACAAAGATCATCATCAATATTGGGCAAAACAGCACAGCAGCACCAAAATTCCAGATTTTGGAAAAGAAGAGGAGTCTTTCTATTCAATTTTCTGTCATTTTAATCTCTTCTATTCTTTGTAAAAATGGTTTATTTGATTGTTGATGATATGATGGAGATCATGTTAGGCTAATTTCATCTTAAGGATTGCTTCTGAACTATTTTGTTAGAACTACTGTTTTATTGAATGGAATCCAATTGTCTTTGTTAATTGTCATCTTAAGCAAATCGAGATAGTGAATGAGATAAAATTCGTGTAGTACTTTACAATGAGAGTTGGCAACCTATAGACTGACAATCATCACATTAATTGAATAGTTAAAAGAGAGATCTCCACTAGTCAATTGATTACCCATAGGATAGTTAGTAACTAGTTGAATTGATAGAGTCATTGGGTAGGTTGAGAGATCATTAAATTGATTCCCATTAATTCGATTAGGTACAAATAGTTACACCTTGAGAGAGGGTAACTAGTACATTTGGAAATTTAGGGTGAGACACAATTCAATCAATAAATTAAGAGGGAGACAAAATAGGGAAAAAATAATCTCTAGCATTTAGATTCTGGAATTCAGATTTTCTGTAATTTCGGTATTGTCCATTGTTTGCATTATTATTTTAATTTTATTTTAACTTTCTAGATTATTTGCATTTAACAATTTCATTTCTTAAACAAAGTTGTATATAAATTAAGCAGTTTCTAGGCATCGATCCTTGTGGGATCGATATCCACTCTTCTTAACTACTGGTCAGGACCCGTTCACGTACAATTTTTTACCGTAAAACAAGTAGATAGGTTTTACCATCAATAGCCTTGAAGGATTTTTATGGGATTCTTTTTATTATTGGAAAAATGAAAAAGCACAAGAAGCATGAAAGTAACATGTTATGCAATGAATTAAGCATCGAATTTTGCTTATGTTTGGGCAAGTGAGATACCATTTCATTCGTAATATTGCATATGAGATAGCTTACGTTTATTTAAAGCCTTCTCTTAGCTGCCCACTTATGGCATATGAGCTCCTAAGAAACGAATTCATTTTGTTCATGGTGTAAACTTTGGTCTCTAGATTTCAACCCATGGGATTCTCTCAAGCCATTATGTTTGTGAATTTCATCTTGATATGTTGAGCATGGTACATAATTGAGTGTTATGTTTTGATGATTACATGTACACGATATTAAATATGTGATAACATTTTTTACAATGAATTTCTTTGAGTTAAAACTGTGGATAATGAAATTGATATATTAAAATAAGATATACACACACACACATATATATATATATATATATATATATATGTTTGCTTGATTGTGTATAGCTCATTCCCAATTTCTATAAACATGTTAGCCACTGAGCTTCGTAGCTCACCCTATTATTTTCCACTCCTCAGATGCAGAACAAGAAGAAAATTGATCCTTGCAAGCTTTGGCAAACTCTAAGGTTTCTATCTTTTGTAAGTAAGTCAGTTTGACTATTTTTAAGTAGCTTTATCAGCATATCAAGCATGGGCATTCATTTATATTTTGTACTTTGCTATTGATATGGCCTTTGATACGTAATTAAAGCTATGTACAAGCTTTGTTTTGTTTAAGAAATGAATGTAAGAGTTGGAGAAGTTCCTTTGTAAATGTTCAAAATTTTCTTATTTGTCGGGTTGTAAAATGTTGTTGGAAATGTAATAGTATGTTTTTTGAAGTCCCTGGTTAGTTTTAAAATAAGTTAATATGATGGGGGGTTTTGTATGTATGTCTAGTGTTTACTGGATTTGGGTTTCCTTTTGGAAATGAAAAAGCTAAAAATAGGTAAAACAAGAAGAGGGCGACAGAAGTAGTGACTAAATCTTTCAATGATTAAACTATATTGATATAGGTCGAATCAGACAAAGTTGTCTATATAAAAGTTATATACTATCCTCTTAGCTGCCCAATGGTATAAAGCTCAAATTTTTGGACCTTAAAATTGAGAGATATGATTCTTACAAGTTTGAGTGACAACATCAGTGGTTCACAATCATGCTACCTTTTTCAACAGAGTGCACAATCGTGACCGAACCCTTTTTCAATAGGGGTTCACAATTGATCCAGAAGAAGCTGAAACATAGTTGAGTAAGACAGAAAGAATATTAGAAGAAGGATGTATATGTTGCAAGTTTGCATCAAGGAGATGCCCTGCATTAGTACGAAAGTGAACTAAAACCACTGATGTTAACATAGGAGGACTTCCTAGCTTCTTATAGGAAGAAATATTTAACTAAAACCACTGATGTTAACATGGGAGGACTTCCTAGCTTCTTATAGGAAGAAATATTTGTCCAAGGTGTATATCTAGCAGAAGAAAAGGGAGTTTTTGAGTCTCACCCAGAGGGAGATGACAGTGAGTGAATATAAGAATAAATTTACACAATTGTCCAGATATGCAGCTAAGATGATAATGAGAGAGGTGGTTGAGTATCGTAGGTTCGAAGTGGAATTGCATTTAGCCATCAAAGAAAATTTGATGGCATAAAATTTTTGTGACTTCTAATAACTAGCTGAAGTTGCGTTAAGGGTTGAGAATGTACAGAATATAAATAGCACAGTAAACAAAAAGAGGAAAGGAAGAGAATGGTTCAGGAGGGGAGCTAGTCCTTTAATGTTAGATAGAAGTGCAAGTACTTTGCTTGTACAATTTGAGGATAGGAGTAGTGGTGCAAGCAGGCCCAAACAGATAAGAACTAAGCCTTAAAGAGCCTCAACGGTTACAATATTACTGACTCCTTTGCTACATCTTTAACTCCTCGCTGTGCTATCCAATCCTCGGCAATGTATCCTCTCCTAGGACATATATCCTCTTGCCATTATTGTATCCTCTTCTAGATATTTTATCCTCAACTAATTCGATCTACCACTTGTTCTTCTTGCATAACACGGTTAACAAGATCCTTTAGTGGAAAAGGAGAAGAAAACTTCAAGCGATTTTTTCCTTAAAAGAAGGAAGCCAATTTTTTGAGGCACTTCTCATACAATTTTTGTCTATACCATGCAAGATAGGAGAGAGAGAATCTAAAATTCAAGAACCCCTTCTTACTCCTCCTCAATTTCGGTTTTCATCAAAAGAAAGAAGAGATTTGCATCAAATGCATCACTTCATTCTTTAATCATTCATAAAGAAGCCAATAAATGAGACTCTTCTCATTTGTCTTTAAGATGGCTATATGAAAAGACAATTAAACTTAATGAGACATATGAATTTTGGTTTTGTAATGAAAGAAGGAAGGTGGTCCATCATAATGTACCTCTTTCTTATTTAATCCAATGAATGCTAATAGGTTAAATTCTATCATTAAAAGACCACCATTAAACCATTTAATGATAAGGTCATTACTCCATTTAATGATAAAAAAATATGTTAAAACTATCTTTAATATAGAAAATCAATATTAAATGTGCAGCTTTGCATTTAGTCCATTAAAAACGAAATTCTACCTCCATTTATCTTAAATAACTTTGTTTTAATTTAATTAATCTAATTGATCAAATTAAACCAAAGCCTAGCCCATTTCTAAATGTTCAATTGGGCATCTAATTAACAATTAATCAGTATAAGCCCAACATTCAATCATAGGCTTTAAAATCTCTATTTTTATTTCTTACTTTACTTGATAACCCTCCTATAAGCCAAGTTGGGAATCTTATTGGACTTAGATAATTCAAGCTCCAATAAGCCTTTAATTAGTTTAATCTCATTAAAATTAATTCTAGCTTATTAACTAAATGTCATCCCACTAAAGACAATTAGTTGAACTCTTGAATTATTAAATATTATAAGAACACATATTTCAAATAAGATGTCCAGTTGCAAACCCTATTATGAACCTTATCATAGCCATCCTCACAACGAAGGATAAAATTACCGTTTTACCCTTATATTGGTTTTTCCTTCTAGATATCCCATTTTACTCTATATGGTGATTAACAAACAAGATCTCATCTAGGTATTAGAACTTGACGGGTAGCTAGTCCATCAAACTATTGGCATTAGTTTAATTACCAATTTCCATAAAACATCTAGAAGTGATGATATCACTAAAAACTCTTTATTTGAGTGAATGTTCCCTGATACATGTTTCAATTAATAATTCTAATATGCAAACACTGGATTAATACTTTGTAAAAATCCATTCCGATCATATCAAGAGTTATAATGAAACATATATAAGTTCACCACTCATCAAGATTGTGGTCTATAATAAACCAATGCTCAAGTTGTATGTTTTAAGATTAAAGTAATGGCCCAGTTTATTCTTAAAACATACTTGATTTCAGATTCATTTAATAGTGCCATTATCGAAAGTCAACTACTATCATGATATGAAACCCATAATTCCCTCGAAGTAAACTCCTTTACTTGCATGGAGATAAATCACAACACTACTGTCTAAACCGTAATCAACGACCAACTTGATTATTCAACTATGAATCCGTTATTTTAGATTCTTACAATATACATGTTTCCCATACATCCCTATGTATATGTATATTACTTACAAAAGAATCTAGGTACCTTATGACTTGATATAAAATGCTCATAAAAACCAAACTCTTTTATTTTTATTAATAATAAATATTTTCATTACAAAATTGTAACTGGAAGAAAATTAAGTTATAAGTAAATACATTTTCTTTCCAAGGCACTATATTTACATAACTCCAATAATCTCCCACTTTCCCTAAAGCAAGATTGACATATCCCTCATTCCCATCCCTGCTAGATGACCCCCAAACCTCTTTTTAGACAAAGTCTTTGTGAACGAATCAACAAGGTCTTGCTTTGTGGGAATCTTTACCACATTCACCTCTCCAAGTTGTATTATCTCCCTTATGAGATGATACTTTCCCTTGATGTGTTTGGTAGCTTTATAGTTCTGAGGTTCTTTAGAATTAGCCACTGCCCCACTATTATCATAATAAAGTGCAATGGCTTTTTCTACCTCTCGAACCACCTCCAAATCATTTAGGAACTTGCGGAGCTAGACTGCTTCACAAGCAACAACATTCTCAACCTCCATTGTCGATTTAGTAATACAAGATTGCTTGATACCCCTCCAGACTATGGCTCCACCTACTAAAACAAATATAAAGCTTGAAGTTGATTTCCTTGAATCAACATCTAATTGGAAATCAGAATCTATATATCCTGTCGGAATAAGATTACTTCCAGAGTAAACAAGAATTAAGTTCTTCGTCCTACAGAGATACTTTGGTATACACTTAACTACAGTCTAATGCTCCATTCCTGGATTGGATTCAAATCTGCTTACCAGTCCTACTGCATAACAGATATCAGATTTAGAGCAAAGCATTACATACATTAAACTTCCAACTATCGAAGCATATAGAATGCTATGTATGCGTTTGGCCTCCTCTTGGGTCTTAGGTTCTTGCTCATTTGAAAGCTTGATTCCATGCCTGATAAGTGTGAAACCCCTCTTGGAATCTTACATGGAAAGCTTATTGGGCATGTTCTTAATGTAATTTAGTTGAGATGAGGCTATCAGTTTGTTCTTACGATCCCCTACAAGTTTGATCCCTAGAATATAGGTAGCCTCTCCTAAATCCATTATTGAAAGCTATTCGTTAAGCCATCCCTTAATCTTAAATAACATTCCTACATCATTCCTAATGAGCAGAATGTCATCAACATACAGAATTAGAAAAATAACCTTTCCTTCTTGTATCCTTTTATAGGCACAAGGCTCATCAAGGTTTTGTATGAACTCATAAGATTTGATAGACTTATCAAACCTAATGTTCCAAGACCTAGATGATTGCTTAAGTCCCTAAATGGAACTTTGTAACTTGCATACCTTATGCTCATTACCTGACTCAAAAAATCCTTCTGGTTGGACCATATAAATGGTCTCCTCAAGATCCCCATCAAGAGATGCATTCTTGACGTCCATTATCCATATTTCATAATTGAAATAGGCTACTATGGCCAAAAGAATCCTAATGGACTTAAGCATGGCAATGGGAGAAAAAGTCTCCTCATAGTCTATACCCTCGTTTTGATTATAGCCTTTAGCTACCAATCTAGCTTTAAAGGTCTCTACTTTTCCATCTGATCTTCTTTCCCTTTTGTAGATCCATTTATACCTGGTGGTAGATCTATAAGGATCTAGACTTCATTATTGTGCATGGAATCTATTTTTGATTGCATCACCTTGAGCCATTTTTCTGCATCAATATCATTAATAACCTGAGTATACATAATGGGATCCATTTCTTCTTTGTCTGAGATAGAAATTAAGCCTTCTCCTAGACCTAGATACCTATCTAGCTGTCTCACAACACTCCCACTACGTCTAGGCACTACTTGATGTTTAGGTTGTACTTCGGATTTAACTTTTGAATCCATTTTGACATCTTCTTCTATGACATCCATATCAACTCTTTGATTGGATGAAATAGCTAACTCCTTTAGTACTACTTCACTTCTTCGTTTGTGATTTCTCACAAATTCTTCCTCTAAGAAGGTCGCATTTGTTGACATAAATACTTTCCTATCTTGAGGACTGTAAAAATAGTACCCTTGAGTACCAGTAGGATACTATACAAACAAGCATACTTCTTACCTTGGTTCCATCTTCATGGATTCAGACCTTAGAACATAGACTGGCCAGCCTCAAGTCCTCAAGTGCCACAATGAAGGCACTCGACCAGTCCATAACTCCTTAGATGTTTTAGGCACTGATTTGGATTGAGCAAAGTTGAGAAGATATGTTGCTGTTTGTATGGCCTATTCCTAGAACTATTCTAGAAGACTAGCATAGGACGTCATCGATCTTACCATTTCCAATAGAATCCTATTACTTCTCTTAGCTACACCATTCTGTTGAGGTGCTCAAGGAACTGACAAGTTGGAAACAATTCCAATGTCAATTAAATAGTGTTGGAATTGTCCAGATAAGTACTCACCACCTCAATCTAATCGAAATTGTTTTAAAGGCTTGCCAAGCTACTTCTCAACTTCAGCTTTGAATTCTTTGAACTTTTCAAAGGATTCACCCTTTTTATGCATCAAAAATAAATAACCATGAGTTGAGTAATCATTTGTAAAGGTTATGAAGTATTCATAACCTCCTCTAGCTTGTACGTTCATGGTCCCACACACATCTCTATGTACCAGATCCAACGTAGATTCAGATCTGTTTCCTTTAAAAAGAAATGAGGCCTTGGTCATTTTTCCTTTAATACAAGATTCACAGGTGGGTAATGAAACATTATCCAAACCCGTAAGGATCCCATCCTTCAATAACCTATCAAGTCTTTTCTGATTGATATGACACATTCTTAAGTGCCACAAATATTTTTAATTAATACTAGAGACATTGGATTGTCTTAATTTTATCAATTCTATGGTGTTTAGTGAGCCTGTCATAGATTCTATAAAGAACAATCCCTATTTAATTTTTTCATTACAAATAAAATCCTTATTATTATATATTGAAACTACATTTTCAAAATATAAGGAATAATCAGACTTTATTAAACAAAAAATAGAAATCATTTTCCTTATAATCATTGGCATGTAATAAACATCCTCTAGATATATCCTATGACCACTAAGAAAGTGCAGGATAACTACTCCCACTGCTTCTGCTGAAACTTAGAGTCTATTTACTATCTTGATTTGAAACTGGCCTTTAAGTAGCCTTTTCCTTTTACTAGACCCCTGCAAAGAATTGCAAATATGGTTAATGACTCTTGAATCTGATATCCAAGAATTAAATAAATCTGCCACATTTCTAGTTCCTAACAAACTTAGGAAACCCATATCTTGTTTTCTTTTGAGGGACTCAAAGTAGACTGGACAGTTTCTTTTCTAGTGGCCCATCTTATCATAGTGGAAACACTTTCCCTTAATGTTCTCTTTTGCCTTCTTTTTCATTGAACCGTTCTTCTTTTGCTTATCCTTACCCTTAGGCTTATAAGAACATACTACATTAGTTTCTGGCCCATGAGGCTTGATATTCAATATCTCCTCCGTGCTCTGGAGGGTATTCATCAACTCACTTATGGTGTAATCCTTGCTGTTAAGCTCATAGTCTAACTTAAACTACTAAAAAGAAGAGTTTAAGCTATTGATGATCATAATCATCTGCATGTCCGAATCCATTTTCGCCCCAAGCATCTCAGCCTCAGTAACCGTAGAGATTACCATAAGCATGTAATCTCGCACTAGTTCACCACATTTTTCTCTGAGATTGTGAAAGGATTGGATAGCTTTCACTCTTACAGACCTGGTCCTCTCACCAAACATCTCATGTAGGTGATGAACCATTACACTAACGGTTTTCATACAAGCAATTTGCTTTTGCAACATGCTACTGAGATAAGCTAGAATATAGCACTTAGTAGTCTTATCAGCACTTTTCCATCATTCATGTTGTTGGACTTGCTCAAGAGTTAAATTTTCACCTGCAGGTGCAGGCTCACTTTTAGTTAATACCCATAAATTTGGTTCATATTGAAGAACAATGTCTAGGTTATGTCTCCATTCGTTAAAATTCTCTCCATTTTCTAATTTTATATTTGTCAATAGCAATGTAAGTGGATTCATTTTATAGTGAATATTTCTAAAAATATAAATAATTAAAACATGAGCATAGTAGTCAATAATATTGGAACTTTGTATAAAATCATGATGCATGTATGCATGATGATAGATTTAACAAAACTTAAAAAATCTAAATCATTATATGACTATTATTTTTCTTATCTATAATAGACTAAGTGACAGTAGGCCATCTTATCTATTAAAAGAAAAACTGGGACCCTCTCAGTAAAAAAAAATACCAATCATCTTCATGTTTAGCTTTTAAAGAAGCGTCATAATTTGGTCCATACTTTTACCAATAGAGCTATGGTGGGTAGGTTACTAATAAAATATGTTGAGTGTGTAACCATTTGATTCATCCACTAAAGGTACTTGCAAATCATGCCTCAGTAGGAGGCCATATTTGTTACCAATAAATGGACTTATCCTTAAGGAGACCAAAACCATGCAAGATCTAGGATTCATGCACTCCAATGGGGAGTAACACTTCACCATATGCAAATGGGCAATCAAATGAGACCTTGGACTCTCACATGAGCATCCTCTCCCACTCAATCTGTTTAGGTTTTATGTTTTAACAAATACCATCTTGTCTAGATGCAATTTATTATCCATCCTATATTGTTTCATTATATATCTCATATACAATGAATGCATAGAAAAGCCTACGGTTGGTAATTTTCTAAATGATATGCAATCACATAATATTTGCATTCATTTATCTATTCATCACATAAACTTATAAGTCACTTTTGATTGTCGATCCTAAACACACAAATAAAATTACAAGGCTTTTAAGCCCAATAATTTCTTCTTCGACTTGGATCTTTCTCGTCGAGCTCTTCGCTCACATGACCTGGCCAACTATGTAAAAGTGTGTAATGGCTTTTCTTTTACAACAAAGTTTTGACTTTCATAAAAAGAAAATTTTCACTTCGTAAAGAAAAATTCTAGCACTAGTCTTAATGGTAACATCATAAGACTTGCAGAATATTTCTAAATGTGCACACCTTAATCATAATCGGTTCATCTTTTGGTATTATAATAGGAATATCATAAGAATCTCAAATCATTACCTCATCATACTCTTTAATACATTACTTACAACAATTCATGATCAAAATTCATTATCTCAACCTTATCATTACACAAATTCGTATTTCTACTCAACATCATCCATACGTGACTCATAATTCATTTACATCAAAAGATAAGAGTTCTTTACAAAGCTATAGTAATATATCAAACCATAATACACAGATGTCTCAAAATCTCAAAATACTTAAGATACTTGAACTAACAATACTTGAAAGGTAACTAAAGCCTCATGATTACAAAATCTAGCTTACAATACAAAATATACATAATCAGAGTTAGGTCTTGACGCTCTTTTACTCCATCTCTTGCTCATCACCTAGAGGTGGGGAAAGGAAGGGGGTGAGCTTGAAAGCTCGTGGGTAATAGTTTATAATAAGAAGATAAGCAAAAACTTTTTATAAAACTCACTGTCATTGAACATTTTGGAAACCATAATAATTTCATATTTAAAAATCAAAAAACACTTATTTCGTGGAATTCTTAATTTGTCAAAAATTTACAATAGTACAAATCATGTATGCATCCATCATGTTAAACATATCATGAGCATATAAGCACATCAGAATGGTTTGTGTAAGTCTAAAACATGGCGCACTACACATTTCCATAAAATGGTCCTGTGTAGTCGTAGACTTGAGGGAGTCCTTGAAGGTGCTCCATGCCACTAGTGGGCAGGCAGGAGAAGCCTATACTTGAGTCAACGTGCACATGATGATTCTTGAGGGACTACCACAAACCCACATAACACATATATTTCAAAATCTTGTACACTTGTTGCCCAAAATGGCACATTTTCTTGAAAACTTGCATTTTTATATGCTTGCTATATTTAGCTTGAAAATCCATTCTTAAAAACATGATTTCATAAACATGTATCTTTTCCAAAAAGAATCATTTTCAAAGTCTTTTCATAAATCATCAACACAATTCATGTAGCAAACATATAACAATTTCACAATTCATCCAAGAAGCAAATAAATGCAATACTTATGATGCAATTTAAAATCAATAAACTTTCTTAATTCAAAGAACACATTTAGTGGCTTATTTACTTTATTATAAACGTGTACCCACCATGATTTCCTTTCTTATAGCCTTGTTCAATATGCCTCTTTTCTTGTTCCTCTTGCCTTTTTGATCTCTTTATACGATAACAAAAATCTCACTCAATAGGATTTTCAACTGAAAATCCCTCAAGCACAATCACTAAAATTGATTCTAGAATACTTAAACCCAAATATTTTCTAAACTCTATGTACTAAAATCCTTTCTAAAAAACAAAAATTTCAAAATGGTTTTACCTTCATTCTTCACCAAATGAAGGGATCCTTAGCTCAAGTGCAAGCTCTTTTCTTCCTCTTCCTTTTTCTCTTCTTGGGTAGCTTTAAAATCCTTCTTGAAGACTAAAAAGAATTAATCCCTAACCCATTCTCTTCTTTTCTCTCAAACCATCAAAATCTCTTTCTCTTTCTCTCTCATTTTCATTATTTTCTACTGCTTATCCTTCCATTCACGTTTCTCTTCTTCATTTATAAGCAAGACAACACTTCTTCTTGCAATTATACCCTTAATGATTGAGAAATGTCCTATTTGTCCTTCCATTTATACCTTATGTATTTTATACTTAAGTGTCATGAACATTCTTACTTAACACTTTGTTCTAGAAAAATCTTCTCTATTGTCTTACGTGTCCAATGGTTCAAGAATCAAGTCATTCGAGTGTCTAGAGAAGAAGCTATGGCTAAAAGAATGAAACATGTTTTTGTCATCAATCATACTGAACTTGTGTCGGGACAATTGGTATAACTTTCACTATTCTTCAAACAATTACAAGTATTCTTTCTTCCCTTCTAGAGCCTCTTTAAGTGTCTTAAAAAAAGTATTCTTTCTGCTAATGTAGCCTTTCCAGGTTCTCAGCCTTTTCTCTCTCTCACAAGAAAGATAGTGAGAGCTTTTGTTACAGTAGGGTTTGCTCTCTAAGTATCACAATATAGAATTTCTCTTTTCTAAGTAAGCACTTGAAAGCTCAAAGATCAAATGATTTCTCAAGAGTTGTAAGATTCGTAAGATCTTTGACTAAGACTAGTATTTATAGCCTAAGCCTCTAATTGCTTCTTGATTCTTGATAACCGCTTCTTAAATTTTGAAAACCGTTGTTTAGTTGAGTTCTGTAATAAACTCCAACTAAGTAACCATCTGACGTACTGACGTGACTTATTCTTTGTATCGTTTGTGTTTTCCTTGCATTTATGTTTTCCTTGCATCTGTGTTTCCTTGCGTCTGTGTTTCCTTGTGGTTATGTTTTCCTTGTGTCTGTGTAATGGCGCCATCACAGACGATGCGTCTTTCCCTTGCGTCTGTGTTTTACTTGAGTCTATGTTTTAATGTCTTCATAAACGATATGTCTTTACATTGCTACGCATTCCCCTTTCTAACGACTCTAACTTTCAATCCAAAGGTCCAAAATTTTCATTCTATATATCCTCCTAAACTTGACATAATAATTTAACTCCAAATAAAATAATCCCTTAAGGACCTCATAATTTATTTAAATTATGCTTATTCATCAAGAAAAAAAATTAGGGGGCCAACATTTCTTCCCCACTTAAAGGAATTTCGTCCTCGAAATTATTATCTGAATAATAAAGAAGGTAGGATATTCCTCCATTTCCCTTTCAGTTTCATCACTCGGATAATTTCTTCTAATTGATCATAGTCGATAGACTTACTAAGTCTTTCTATCCCATATTTGGTCATTCACTTTCTTAACTAGTTCCTTATTAGTTTTCAGCTAACTTACAAATTTCACTTCCTGTGCTGACATTTCATCTTTGTCAGATTATATCTATATTTCTTAACATACTTACAATAGCACATCGTTGTTGGTAATACCAACTCATAAGTCATTGGTCCGGTTCTTAGTAACTTCATATGGACCACTACAATTCAAACTTAATTAATTCTTTATCCTAACCTGAGCATATCTTGTACTTAATCTAAACACACCTTGGAAAGGTAATACTCTCAGAAACATTTATTTTTTTGTTTCATAGTTCACATCTCTTAGTATCAGTACATTTAACACCTATGTATATCTCATTGCATTCCATGTCTTTGGCATGGATCTGCCAATTTCATTTATCTTCCTTCAATCACTTAAATTCTAATACTGATCGATTTCACTTATCAACATATTCATCACAAAACAAAGGGGAACGACTCTTCTTGCCATCTAACCCCTCGTACAGTATTCTAATTAAATCACTATAATAATGATAGTGACGCTTAAAGTCAATCAAAGATGCATATGGATCTCATATTCCTATGAACTCCAAAAAATTTAAGCTTTAAAACATTTAGTCACCTAATTCTACATTCTTATCCGCCAAATGATGTTCCAGTGTATTACTACTAAGATGAATATCATAAGTTACCATTTATACTTTCTAACAATCTCTTTGCTCTATCATCTTTATCAATTACACATACTTC
>JAOSBN010033485.1:0-16093 GCA_027563595.1 Erythroxylum suave
TGAAATTTTTGCTACTATTGTCATTGTCTATTGGAATATTGTCTACTGTTATTGTTTATTGTCATTGTTGACGTGGCATTCGGGCCTCGGGTCCCGCCGGGCCGGGGGTCCGACGCTACAATTAGGGCGAATCAAGAGAGCTCAAGTTTAACTTCGTCTCGATAGGCAAAAGATTCTAGCGAAGAGTTTGAGGATGAGGATGAGGAAGAACCAAGCTAGAAGAAGATTTTGGATGTAATCTCCGAAACCAATAAGACAGTTGCGGAGATGGCGCGGACAAAACAACACTAGAGCCAGGATATTCGACCAATCCATTGGTATTTTGAGTCTCATGGTGTTCAATTACCACCTCTAACACCATTAGCATCTCTTCCATAGGATTTATGTCTAATAAAAAATTTTCCTTCCCATATTAGCCTTCAATTCTATTTTATTTTATGATTATTTTTAATTATTTTCTATTTACTTTAATTTCTATCTTTTCTTATTGTAAATGGTCTGTGTTTCCTTCTCATATTGAGGATAATATGTTATCCAAGTGTGGGGAGGGATTCCATGTTTTTCTCTTTTATATGATTTTGCATACTGTGTGATAGTTATTAGGTTACATTGTGTGAATTGTTTAAATGTGCCAATGGCATAGATTGATTGAAATTCATTTAATTTTAAACATAGTCTATTAGGTTGTGAATAATCATTAGCTCACAAATTTAGTGAATTAGGGTTCTTTGGATGAATATACAACTTAATTAGGACTTAGTGTAAGTTTAGCACCCTTCAACTTAAGTAGCTTCACAAGTATTTTTTTCATGAAAAAAATAGCTAAAATAACAAGGTAGGCAATAAATTGCGGGAAAAAATTTATGTTTTGTTAATACATCACTATTTGTTAACTTTTGAGTTATGAATAAAGCTAGCAACCAGTTGAAAACATGATGTAGTTGAGTAACCAGATTGACACGAGTCACAAATGTGTGCCTTCACTTCAAAAGGCTATAATGACATTTTAACCAAACATATTAATAAAAACATAACTTAGTTGAGTGATTAGATCGACATTCATTACTAATGTTTGCCTCCGCATAAAAAGACTAAGTCTATATTCACTAAATTAAAATAAAAAAATTCGTGTTTTTAATAAAATCCTACCAAATTTTAAATAGCTTGACTTTTTAATACAATATACTTAGGAACAGTTACAAAGTCTGAAGGACTAAAGAATTATTAACATGTGTGTACAATTAAATAGGGTAAATGAATTAACACTTAGTTCTTAATTAATCTGTATATTTAGCTCAAAGCACTTAGACATAGATTTTGCATGTTAATGATTAGATATAACTTGTCAGATTATGTTCAAGATTAAAATTATTTCATGAAGTTAAAGTCATTAGCTCATTATTGCGTTGTTCGTTTCGTGTTTGTTGTGTATTTATTGTTTTGTTTGTTTGAGGACAAGAAAATGTTTAAGTGTGGGGATGTGATAGTGGTGATTTGCATTGTTTTTTAGTTAAATTGTTAGGTATTTAATGTTAATTTGAGTGTTGATTGTGTATTTATGTGTTAATTGTCTTAGTTTATGAGTTTAATTGTTTTTATGGATTAATATGAGTCTTTGAGCTTAAATGTTGTATTTTTGAAGTACCTTGATGTGTTTGTTAGTGTTTCAAGGTAAATAGCAAAAAATAGAGAGTCATTATAAAGAGCAATGAACTTGGCCACGATCTTACACTTTGAGTAACGATCATGACAGAAAGGGTAGGGCTGACACAAAAACTTGAGTTTTGCATGACTTTTTGAACAATTTCGATCCCTGATTAACCCTAGGGCTTTCAAAGTATAAATACAAAATTACAAGATAGAAGCAGCAGCCTTGGAGACCCTTTCACATCAGGCACATTCTAAAATTCCTAGAGAGTTATTGAGAGATTGAGGAAGGATACGAAGGAAGAGACATACGGAGACAAAGCTTGACGAAAGGTACTTCCTAGAATTGGTGGTTTCTAGTACTCGTTGCCTCCACGAGTCCATTCAGATAGTGTTTCCTATTTTTATTTCAATTTTATTGATGTATAAAATTGAGATAATAATTGACAATAGTTGTTGTTGAATGTCGATTTGCTATCTAAACTCACCTTTGGGATTTTGGTTCTTGGGATTAATGATGTTTGATTGATTGTGTTTTGTTTGAGTTAGTTATAGTTCAATATCTTTTCTTAATAGTTTGGAAATAATCAAGAGGGTGAGCCGAATGAATATCATCAAACTGGGCTAACAAAAGTTAGTTATTTTGATAGATAAGAATTGATCAAACCAGTGAAATTGTTTGATAAGAGGTTAAGCATAGGTTTTTGGTAGGTCATTAGACAAGTTTAGAACAAATCTAGGCTATGGGTTAATTGGAAATCAAGAGATTACAATTCCATAATTTAAATTAGGGATTTTAAGCTGGGGTTAAGGATTATAACTCGAGAGATAGTAATCCACTATAAGAACGTCTCGATTCAATAATTCGAGAATTGCATAATTGATTAAAATTTCATTAATTTCAGATTAAAATCCCCTTTCCCTCACTTGGTAGTTCCTAGGTTGATTTTTGGATTGGGTTATGTGATTTTCCATTTTGTCTATAGTTCTAAATTTTAATTCTTATAATTGATTGTTTGATTGATTTATTTTCTGCATTAGTTGTTTATTTAGGTTTAATACAAAATTTAGTTAAGCTTTAGATTTAGGATTAGATTACCCTTCATGTGGGAATGATATCTTAGGTACTACACTAATGACTCATGCACATGGTATTATCGAGGTTATAAATTTTAAAACTTAGCACATGTAGCCTGTCGATCAATGCTTCCTAGTGAGCTTGAGCTAGAATCTGACAATTGTTTTTATGTAACTAATTTGACTAAAAATGTAATATCTTTCTTCAATCTTAATAAAGTTGGGTTCCATTTAAATTTTAATAACAATGGTTGTTCAATATATTTGAATGGAATGATATATGCTTTGGGTGCATTGTGCAATGGTATATATAGATTAGATATGTCTAATCCGATTGTAAATATCAACAATAACAAAAGAATAAAACGAGATAATGTGAAATCTTTTTACTTATGGCTTTGTCACCTTAGCTATATAAGTGAGAGATGCATGTCTAAAACTACACAAGTTTAGTAGTTCATTTGATTATGAATCATATGACATATGCAAATCTTGCTTATTGGGCAAGACGAATAAGTTACCCTTTAATGGAAAGGGTGAACAAACTAGTAGACTTTTAGACCTAATACTTACTGATGTAAGTGGTTCAATGTCTATACATAACAAAGGTGGTTTCGTATACTTCATCACCTTTATTGATGATTCTCGATGTGGGTATGTATATCTTATGAGATACAAGTCTGAACCCTTTGAAAGGTTCAAAGAATTCAGAAATGAAGTTGAGAAATAACTTTGGAGAAGTATTAAATCACTTCAATCGGATCGATGTGGTGAATACTTAAGGTAAGAGTTTTTAGATTATCTGAGGCATAATGGAAGATTGTCTCAGTGGATTCCACATTACAGACCATAACATAATGGTGTGGCTGAGAGGAGAAACTGAACCTTATTAGACATTAGGGCCTTGGATAAATATAAAGCCTAATTAAGACTTAGTGTAATTTTACCACCCTTTAGATTGTCGCATTCATTTATAATTTGAGGCCTTTTGGCGTAAGTAACTTGACTAGTATTTTTCTTGGAAACTAAAAGTGAAAAGCAACTAGGTACGAAAAAAAGTGTGTTAATAATCACCATTCTGCTAGCTTTCAGGTTATGAATAGAGCTAGTAGCCAGTTGAAAATGTGATATAGCTGAGTAACTAGATCCACACGCATCACAAATGTGTGCCTTCGCATAAAAAGGCTACAATGATGTTTGAACCAAGCTGTAATAAATGACTTAGTCAAGTAGCTAAATCGACATTCATCACAAATGTTTGCCTCTGAGTAAAAGGCTAAGTCTCAAAAAATAAATAATAAAAATAAAAAAATGTGTGTGTCACCTTAATTAAAAACCTACTGGACTTGTGATAAGCTTGAATTTGCATGGATTTATAAGTAGGAATAGCTACAAAAGCCTAAGGGACCGAAAAATTATGAATGTGTATCTGCAATTGAATAAGGTAAGTAAGTTAACATCAAGGTCTTGATTTAGTTGTGTATTAAGCCTAATCCCTAAACAACCTTTTTTGCTTGTTAATGATTTGCCACAATTTAAATAGTTGTGTCCAAGGTTAAATCTGCTTCTTGGAAATTAGAGCCATTGTCCCATTATTGCATTATGTGTGTGTTATATTGTGTTATATGCTATTGTTTTGTTTGCTTAAAGACAAGCAAATGTTTAGGTGTGATGATGTTGATAGTTGTGTT
This sequence comes from Erythroxylum suave, assembly GCA_027563595.1. Lineage (NCBI taxonomy): Eukaryota > Viridiplantae > Streptophyta > Magnoliopsida > Malpighiales > Erythroxylaceae > Erythroxylum > Erythroxylum suave. Next base: position 4,416 of record JAOSBN010033485.1, read on the forward strand.
TTGCATAATGTTTTAGAGTTTAATTTGTTATGCATTTAGTGTTAAAGTGAGTGTTGAGCATGTATTTAGAACTTAATGAGGTTATTTTGTGTAATTAAGTACGTTTATGGGTTAGTTGGAATTCTTGAGCTTAAATTGTATATTTTTTGAGGTACCTTGATGTGTGTGCTAGTGTTGCAGGGCAAATAGGGAAGAACAGTGAAGATTTAAAGAGTTTCTGGCTTAAAGACATAGGCCACGATCGTGCTTATAGGCCACGGTCATGATAGAGAAGGAAGAAAAAGAAGCAACTAAGCCACGATCGTGCACACTGAGCCAGGATCGTGATAGAAAGTGTCAAGTCAGGCAATGATCGTGCACTCCAAGCCACGCTCGTGGCAGAAAGGGTAAAGCACCGACCACAATCATGACATGAAAGGCCACGATCGTGCCATACGTCGAGCTGATGTGAAAACTCAATTTTTTGATTAATTTTCAGACCACGTCGACCCTAAGTTTGACCTAGGGCTACCTGAGAATCAATAGAACAATCCCTAGCAGTCGTTAGCAATCATTAGAGGAAGGCAAAAAGTTCTGCAAAAAGTGAGATTAAAGAAGAAGATAAAGGAAGAGAGACACTGAGACGAGCTAGACACAAAGTACTTCCCAGAATAGGTAGTTTCCCGCCATCGCTATTGCCAAGATTCCGTTCTTGAAAGCATCTCTATGTATTTCATTTTTATTATTGTATAGAATTGAAATAGGTGTTCGTATTGGTTGTGTGAATGTTAAGTCGTGTTTTTACTCACCTTTGGATGTTAATTTTTTAGATTAATGAAATTTGATTGATTATGTTTTTTTCTGCTTGATTGTGATTTCAATTTTATGCGTAATAATTCGGCAATAAACTATGGGGGTGAGCCTAATAAAAATCATCGATTTGGGCTAACGAAAGTTAGGTAAATCGATAGGTAGAGAATTGAGTCAAACCGGTAGCGTCATGTAACAAGAGATTAAGCATAGATTCTTGGTAGGTTAATAGACAATTTAGAATTAATTGAAGTTTTGGGCCAATTACAAATCGAGAGATCGTAATTTCAATAATTTGAATTGGGCATTATTAATTAGGGGTAAGAATTATAACTCGAGAGAGAGTAATTCACCCTAGGATCGTCTAGGTCCATCACTTTGATAGTTGCATAATTTGTTAGGTTTTGTTAAATTCTGAATTAAATCCCCTTTCTCTCCCTTGGTAATTTCTCTGTTAATCTCGAGTTGGTTGTGAGTTGCCATTTGTTTACTGTTTTGGTGCTTTAGTTTCTTGTATTTGATTCTTAATTAATTTAATTTCTGTTTTAGTTAATTAATTAGGTATTGCAAACTTAGCTGCCTTCGATTTTACGACTAATTCCCTTCCTCGCACGAATGACCCGTGCCCTTGCGGTAATTACCAAGGTTACAAATAGTAAAACTTAGCACATGTAACCTTGAACAACTAAGTTTTTGGCGCCATTACTGGGGAAGGCAATTTGGTTATATAGTTTAAGGCATTAGGATAGTTTTAATCTTTGTTTCGTTTTTTGTTTGTTTGATATAGGAATCATGTATGAACACAAGGGTCACGAGGGGTTTGAGTTGTATAGCAGAGATCTTAGATTTAGATATCACACGTTTAGAATAAACCCTTAGGAAAGCTCGATGAGAAGAAGAAGAAATGCAAGAGGAAGTAGAAGTCGCTGAGGAGTTTCAAAGAAACATGGATTAAAAAGTCAACCCTGGAAGGCAACAATAGAAGACAATTATGGATTTTATGAGACCAAGGTTCAATCTGGCGAACCAAGGAGTGGCTGCACTGCCTGTTCAAACTGTATCCTTTGAAATTAAACCCACCCTCCTGAACATGTTTCAGCAAAACGTCCAATTCTATAGACTAGCAAATGAAGACCTGAACTCTCACATCGTTAGTTTTCTTGACCTACGTGATACTTTCCTATATCAACAGAGGTCAGAAGACACGGTGAGAATTAGGTTTTTTCCTTTTACGCTTAGAGACAGAGCGAATGCTTGGTATCATTCACTAAGCCCCGTTAACATTACAATATAGGAACAGCTGACATGAGCAATGGCTTGGTATCATTTACTGAGCCCCGCTAACATTACAACACAGGAACAACTGGTGCCTGCCTTCTTAGATAAATACTTTGACTGACAAAGACCACTAAGATAATAAAGGAAATTTCCAATTTCCAACAACAAGACGGGGGGTTTTTTTATGAAGCGTGGGACCATTACAAGGACCTGCAGAGGAAATGCCTGCATCATAATTTACCCAAAGAATTCTTGCTGTAGATATTTTATAATGGAGTCAACCCACCTACCAGAGGCACCATTGATGCTGCATCGGGAGGATCATTAATGAGAAAGACTGTTGCTGAAGTAGAAGAGCTGATAAACGAAATGGCGAGTAATAGTTGTTTATGGGCTAGTGAACGTAGTAGGCAACCTACTAACTTTAGAGAGCAGAAGGGAGTTGTTGCAGTCAATCAAATCATAGAGATGCAAGCTAAGATTGACAATCTGACACGACAACTCAGTAATATGAAGGCATCATCCTCGGGTCAAGTAAAGGTTGCATAAATGAAATGTGAGTTATACAGCTAAGTGGATCATGATACGATCGATTGCTACCTGATGAGAGAAGATAACCTATAGTAAGTCAATTACATAGGTGTGCAATTCAGACGTGGAGGAGGTAATAATCCTTACTCCTAAACCTATAACCCTAGATGGAAGAATCACCTAAACTTCTTCTGGACGAACAATAATAATGGAGGGTAGTTCAGACCCTAAGGCCAATCGAGTTTCCAATAGGATAAGACAAGCTCGGTGGATTCGAAATTAGATAGAATCTTAGACAAGCTTGGGATCCTAGATGACGTACATAAGAAGTTAGAAGATAAGTTTGAGGAAATTACTAAAAGACATGCAACTTCCATTCATATTTTGGAAGCCTAAGTGAGCCAACTTACAATTGCCTACTCTAGTTAGAAGTTTGGAAATGTCCCTAGCACTTCAAGAATAAAATCAAAGGACCAAATAAAGGCTATCACACTTTGAAGTAGGAAGGAAATTGAACCAACCACAAAAAACGAGAGAAGAGCGGCCAGTTAGAGAAGAATCAAGAGAAGGAGAGATAAATGGATATGAACGAATATCCCCTGCGTGTTGCACCTCCACCCTATCAACCCAAGGTGTCATTCTCTTAACAATTATAAAAGAAGAAGCTAATGAACAATTTTCCAAGTTCGTTGAGAAATTAAGAATGTTGCAGATCAATCTTTCTTTTATGGAGGCTTTAGAACATATGCCCAACTATGCGAAATTTTTAAAGGAAATATTATCGAAGAGCCACATTTGGGAGGATAATTAGACGGTAACCATAACTGATACATGCATCTCAATAGTCACCAGTCAAATGCCATCAAAATTAAAAGACTAAGAAGTTTCACAATACTGTGCATAGTTGGTGAATTGGAATTCGTGAAGTGTATATGCAATCTGGGAGCTAGCATCATTCTTATGCCTTTATTGATATTTAGGAAGTTGGGATTGGGACAGGTCAAGCCTACCTCAATGTTAATTCAATTGGTAGAGCAATCCATTAAAAGGTCGTTGGGAATAGTGGAAGATGTATTGATGAAAGTGGACAAGTTCATTATTCCAGTGTATTTTGTGGCTCTGGATGTTGAAGAAGATAAGAACTATCCATTAATCCTAGGTCAAACATTTATGAATACAAGAAAGGCCATAATTGATGTTCACGAAGGTAAATGGACACTTTAGATAGGAGCAGTGCATGCATGAAGGTCAAAATATTGGATCACAAGCTGCAAGAACAAATTGAGAGTTGCATTGTAGAAGTGAACACATTAGAAGCAGAGGATGACAATGAACACCAGAATCCTCAATCTATAGAAGAGAATGAGATAAAGGGGACAAATGTTCAAGAACATCAACACAAATTAGTTCAAACCGAGGCACCCACTCCACCATCTTCAAGGAAGCCTCCGATATTAGAACTTAAGCCTTTACCTGTGCACCTCAGGCATACCTTTCTGAGTAAGGGTAAAACTTTACCAATAATAATCTCCATCTAAGTGAGTGAAAAATAGGAAAGTAAGGTGGTGGAAGTTGTTAAGAAATGAATAAAAGCTTTCGAGTGGTAGATTGCAAGCATTCAAGGAATAAGTTAAATGTCTGCATACACCAAATAAATTTGAAAAATGGTTGTAAAATAGTACGCGAGCATCAATGGAGGATGAATCCTAATATGAGGGACGTAGTTAAGAAGGAAATTATCAAACTCTTAGATGTAAGGATAATTTATCCCATCTCTGATAGTAAGTGAGTTAGCCTGGTACAATGTGTACCTAAAAAGGGAGGAATGACGGTAATAGAAAGCGAAAGTGGAGAAATAATTTTGAGAAGAACAGTCATGGGATGGAGAGTATGCATAAACTATTGGAAGTATAACTTAATGACTAAGAAGGATCACTTTCCCCTCCCATTCATAGACCAAATGATAGGAAGGGTAGCTGGCCATTCATTTTACTATTTCCTAGATGGATACTCAGGCTAAAATCAGATTTTCATCTACCCTGACGATCAGGAGAGAACCACTTTCACTTTCCCTTATGGTACGTTTGCATATAAAAGGATGCCCTTCGAACTCTGCAATGCTCCAGCTAGATTTCAGAGATGTATGATGTCGATTTTTGCAGACATGATAGAAGATATAATGGAGATATTCATGGATAACTTTTTAGTTTCTGAAGACTCTTTTGACATGTGTTTAACGAATTTGGATAGAGATCTTCAAAGGTGTGAGGAATCACATCTAGTGCTGAATTGGGAGAAAGCCATTTTATGGTACAAGAAGGAATAATGCTAGGCCACAAAATCTCACATCAAGGGTTCAAAACCGACAGAGCAAAAATGGAAGTGATAAAGAAGCTCCCACCTTCAAGCAATGTAAAAGGTGTGCGAGGATTCTTAGGTCATGCAGGATTCTACCGTCGCTTCATCAAGAACTTTTCACAAATTGCAAGACCTCTAAAAAATCTTTTAGTCAGGGATATATCCTTTATGTTCGATGATAAGTGTATGTTTGCATTCAAAATGTTAAAGGAACATTAATTTCAGCACCAATTTTATCACCACCAGACTGCATAATATCATTTGAACTGATGTGTGATGCAAGTGATCAGACCATAGGTTGTGTTTTGGGTCAACAGAAAGACATGAAGTTACATGTAATCTACTATGCGAGTAAAACTCTTGCAGGACCCCAATTGAATTACATCACCACAGAAAAGGAATTACTCGTAGTAGTGTATGCGTGTGACAAGTATCGACAATACCTTTTGGGTTCAAAGGTAATTTTATTCACTAACCACACGACATTGAAATACCTTTTCAATAAAAAAATTATAAAACCCAGTTTAATTCAATAGGTGTTACTCTTACAAGAATTTGATTTGGAAGTGAGAGATAAAAAAGGTTCCAAAACTGTGGTAGCCGATCACCTATCCAGACTTGAGGGAGTGGAATACAAGAAAGACAACGATATTAATGAAAATTTCCCCAACGAAACTTTAATGTTGCTTGAGAGATTGGCCACACTGTGGTTTGCAGATATTGCTAATTATGTAGCCAGCAGTAAACTTCCCTCGGATCCTTTGTACCAACAATGGAAGAAGTTCTTGCATGACTGTAACTGTTACATATGAGACAAACCAACTCTATATAGGACTTGTGCAGATGGGTTAATGAGACGTTATGTCCCAGATTAGGAGATGTTGGACATCCTCAATAATGTCATGAGGGTCAATATGTTGGGCATTATGGAGCCAACAAAATAGCATCTTGGATTCTTGAAAGTGGATTTTACTAGTCTCAACTATTTAAGGATGCAGAAACTTATATAACACAATGTGATAGGTTCCAGAAAATAGGCAATATATACAAGAGGGATGAGATGTCATTATCCAATATTCAAGAGGCTGAGGTCTTCGACATTTGGGGCCTTGACTTCATGTGTATATTTCCTCTTTTAATGGGGAATATGTATATTTTAGTAGGGGTTGATTATGTCTCACATGGGCCGAAGCAATAGCATCCCCGATAAATGATGGCAAAGTGGTACAAAAGTTCATTCAATAGCTATTTAATCGATTCAGAGTACTAAGGATGATAATAAGTGATGGAGGTGCACATTTTTCCAACAGATCTTTTGATGCCCTCATTAAAAGATATGAACTACAACATCGAGTGGCTACACCTTACCATCCATAAACTAGCGGACAAGTGGAAGTTGTAAACCAAGAGTTGAAATGAATTCTGGAAAAGTTAGTAAATAACTCTCGAAAGGATTGGGCAAGAAGGTTTGATGATGCCTTATGGGCTTATTAGACAACTCTTAAAACATCCATTGGAACAAGTCCATACAGACTTGTCTACGAAAAAGCTTGTCATTTGCAGTAGAATTAGACCATAGACCATACTGGACAATTAAAGCCTTAAATTTCAACTGGAAGTAGGCCAGCGAAAAAAGAATTTTACAATTGGATGAGTTGGAAGAGTTTTGCTTTAATGGTTACAAGAATGCCAAACTTTATAAGGAAACGGTTCAGAAATGGCATGATGCTCATCCAATGAAAAAGGAATTAAAAGAAGTAAACACTATCTTACTATATAACTCTCAGTTGAGGCTATTTCTAGGAAAGTTAAAATCTAGATGGAGTGGACCATTCACAGTTGTCCAAGTTTTCGATCATGGAACTCTCAAATTGGAAAATGCGAATAAGGAGACTTTTAAGGTCAACAGGCATCCGTGCAAGTTGTATTTTGGAGGAGCACTTCTCAACGAGAAAAAGTGATCTCCTTGTCTCTGACTAATTAATTTCACTTCCTGAATGAGGTGGTCGAGCTCTGGACCATAAACTAGCAAATGGTTAGAATTTGTTTGAAGTTGTTATTCATGGTTAGTTTTATTCCAATAAAACATTAGTGATTGATTTTGAAGCTTAAGGGAATCAGATACCACCCCTAACACCATCACCACCTCCGTCCCCATAAGATCCAAATCTAACCCAATTTGTCTTTAATTTCATTTTTTTTGTCTAAAGTTACATTGTTCTATATTTATTTTTCTTGTTTTGTTATCTTTTATCACTTCATTATTACTTAAATTGTTGTCTCCACATTTTGTTATATGTTGTGTTTTGTGGGTTTCCTTCTCACATTGAGGACAATGTGTTATTCAAGTTTAGGGAAGGATTCTGTGCCTTTCTTCTGCTTGTAATTTTGCATGATAGTATTAGGTTACATTGTGAACTGTGTGAATGTATTAATGGCTTAGATTAACTGAATTGAGTCGTGTTTATACTCACCTTTGGATGTTAATTTTTGAGATTAATGAAATTCGATTGATTATGTTTTCTACTGCTTGATTCTGATTTTAATCCTACCATAATAATTTGGAAATAAATTGAGAGGACGATCTAGGTAAAAATCATTGATTTGGACTAACGAGGGTTAGGTAAATCGATAGGTAGAGAATTGAGTCAAACTGGTAAAGTCGTGTAACGAGAGATTGAGCATAGATTCCCGATAACGAGAGAAAGAGCATAAATCAAGCATCGATAATTTAGAACTAATTGAGCTTTTAGGCTAATTACTGATCGAAAGATCGTAATTTCCATAATTTGAATTAGGGATTATTAATTAGGGTTAAGAATTATAACTCGAGAGAGAGTAATTCAACCTAGGGTTGTTTAGGCCCGTCGATTTGGTAGTGGCATAATTTGTTAGGTTTTGTTAAATTTCAAATTAAATTCCCTTTCTCGGTTAATCTTATGTTAGATGTGAGTTGCTATTTGTTTACTGTTTTGGTGGTTTAATTTCTTATATTTGATTCTTGATTAATTTAATTTCTGTTTTATTTAATTAATTTATTATTGCAAACTTAGTTGTCTTAGATTTTAAGACTAGTTCCCTTTTTTGTGGGATCAACACCTTAGGTACTACGCAAACGACCCGTGCACTTGCAGTAATTACTAAGGTCATAAACAATAAAACTTAACGCATGTAACCTTAAGCGAACATTTCCCATAAAGCCAGGAATGTAACTAAAGATTATCACTGAAGGCAAGGCATTGTCTATGACGAAACATTTAGCCTAGTAGCTATGCTTAAATCCATTAGGATACTCCTAGCCATCGCCGCTTGTTATGATTATAAGATGTGGAAAATGGATGTGAAGACAACTTTCCTTAATGGAAACCTAACCAAGGATGTGTATATGACACAACTTGATCGTTTCATATCCATGAATAGATTGAAGCAAGCATCTAGGAGTTGGAATATCCAATTTCATGAGACAATTAAAGACTTTGATTTCTCACAAAATCCAAATGAGCCATATGGTTATAAGAAGCTTAGTTAGAGTGCAATCATGTTCTTTGTCCTATATGACATATTGCTAATAGGAAACAATGTCCCAGATTTGCAATCAGTAAAAATTTGGTTAGTAAGAAGTTCTCTATGACCTTGGAGAAGAAACTTATCTTTTGGGGATAAGGATCTAAAGAGATAGATATAATAGGTTGCTTGGTCTTTCTCAATCTACATACATAGGCAAGATGCTAAAGAGGTTTAGCATGGAGGAATCTAAGAGAGGTTATCTTCCCATGGTATATAGGATTATACACTTTAAATCTATATGTCCAAAGAAATAAGATAAGAGGACTCGCAAGAGTTTGATTCCTTATTCTTCGACTATAAGATCAATCATGTATGGCATGTTATGTATTATACTTGATGAATCATATGCTCTAAGTGTTATGAATAGATATCAATCGGACCCTAGTGAGGGTCATTGGGTGGCTATCAAGAATAAGTACTTGAGAAGAACTAAAGATGTATTCTTGGCATATGGAGAAGGTGATCTTATGGTAAGTGGGTATACTGATGCCAGCTTCCAATCAAATAGGGAAGACTTCAGATCCCAGTTTAGATATGTATTCATATTGAATGGTGGTGCAGTCAGTTGGAAAAGTTCCAAATAAAAGGTGACTGCTGATTCACCGATAGAGGAGGAGTACACTGCAGCTTCAGAAGTGGCAAAGGAAGTGGTTTGGACTAAGAAGTTCATCATAGAACTTGGTGTGGTTCCGAGCATCACTGACCCAGAGTAGTTGTATTGTGACAACAATGGGAAATAGCATAAGCGAAGGAACTAAGGTTTCATCAAAAGTCCAAACATGTACTCAGGTGCTACCATTTAATTAAAGAGATCATTGGTAGAAATGATGCTAAGATAGAGCGAGTTCCCACTGATTAGAATATAGCTGATCTGTTGACTAAGCCAATTTCAAAAAGAGTTTGGTGTCACATAGACATGCTTATGGTATTAGATATCAAGGTGATTGGCTTTAGTGCAAGTGAAAGGTTGTCAGGGAAGTGCTCTAAAGGCAATCACCTTTGGCACTTATTATACAAATCATTTTATGATTAATAAATTATTTTTCATTATTTCGATGTTCATATGTATATGGATTTGATGTTGATCTTAAATTGATTTAATGAAATCCTTGATACAAATTATACCATGGAGTAAATCATTATGCGACCATGATAATGAGATTCCTATCATGTGTAATTATGTTAGTATCTAAACTTTCCTTGGTCATAGGATTAATAAGATGGGATACCATTAATCTGGATAGACTAGTGCATGTTATATCCTTGATTAGATCAGGTAGTAGATCTCATTAGTTGTAGACATGAATTTTTTAAAGTTAACATATGGCTACTTACAAAGGGCAGTAAGTACATTGGATTGACCTATTATGAGATAATCATATGGATATTCTATTCCAGTGTCAATGATAGTCTCATTTTAGTAATGGTGCAAGTATCCTTTGACTTAAGGTGCTCAAGGATATCTCAGATACTAATACTATGCTTTGACTCTATTCATCGACATCTTTCAAGGGCTACTTATAGGGTGGTGATTAGGTATAGCTTGAGGTATTCGGAGGTAAGTGAATAGCCAATAAAGGATTCACCACTCTTTATAGAAGGAGATGATATCTACGACCTCTTATCGAGGTTATTCAGAAGTCTCTAACTAGAGCAGATTTATGTCATGAAGAGAGTATTCAATGATACATAGAATAATGATGTACTCAATTCAAGATCTAATATTTTTTGAACTAGATATGACGTAGTCAGTCTAGTGGGAAATAACACTTTGACCGTACTCTAAACCAAGTGATAGATGGTGAAAGGACAAATTGCATGGCAACATTGTCTATGGAAGGGTTCGTATTCAAACCACTGACTTTTCGATCAACTGGTGGTTATAACATGTTGCTAGATACTACTCTTATTTTCAATTGGTCGGATGTTTATGGATGGTATGAGGTCACCACCTTGTAGGTGATCTTGTATTTCTTCATAATCTTTTTAAGAAGCTTATTGCAACAATAACTTCCTCCGTTGCTAATAATTACTTGTGAAATCCTGAACCTGCTAAAAAAAATTTCCTTTACAAATTTAACAAAAACATTAGCATCATTAGTTTGGGTGGGTATTGCTTCTACCCATTTATACAAGTAATCAAATTCAATAGGTATATATTCAAATACAGAAGATCTATGGAATGGCTCTTAAAATCAATACCCCAAATATCAAATAATTCAACAGTCAATTGGTTAGTTAGGGACATTTCATTTCTTTTATTTATATATCTAATTTTTTGATGTTTATCACATTTAAGTAGAAGAAATGAGCATCCTTAACAAATTAGGCCAATACAAATCATTTTGAAGAACCTTAGAATCATTTTTTTCCCTCCAAAATGTCCTCCAAAGTGGAGTTCATGAGAAATGGTCAAGACACTACTTACTTATCTTCTGGAAAGCACCTTCGATTGATTTCATCCTTGCAAATTTGGTAGAGATATAGATCATCCCAAAAGTAGTACCTGTTTAGGTGCAGGAATGTTTTCCTTTCCTAAAAAGTCATGATAGGAGCTATTTTAGAAAAATGATCTACAACAACATTATATATCATTCCCATTTTTATCTTTTAATTTTACATCAAATTCTTATAAAAACAACATCCACCTAGTTAACTGTAGGTTTTGCATGCGTTTTGCTCAAAAGCTATCTAAGAGTTGAATGATCATAATGGATTATAACTTTTGGTAACAAATAAGTTCTGAAATTTTCCAATGAAAAATTTATTGGTTTATAACCTATAGTAAATCAATTTGGTTGTATTTTAGTGACAAATTATTTAAAGGCATTATTTATCTTGTAAATGTTTAGATTTATATGATAAAGTCCATGGAATAATTGTACATTGCAAATGAAATTATAATGAGATTATAATTATGAGATTCATATTGCATTTATGTATTATTCCTAAATGTTCTTAGTCATTGTTCTGTTAAGCTAAGAGAATGTAAAAAGACTAGCACACGTTTTGTTTTTTACTTATGAAGGAAGTAGTTGATCTCATAGGCTAAAGTATAAGGATACTTAAATAAATGTGTGGGTGCTTGTTAGAGAACAAGTTCACTGAACAGACCCGATATGAGAAATCCATTTGGAACATTACTTGTATGTCTA
>JAOSBN010033574.1:0-16082 GCA_027563595.1 Erythroxylum suave
TGTTCTCTTATTTTTAGCTTAGTTTTGCATCTAGTTAATTCACCTGCATTCTTACTTTTAAACACTCTTGCTTGCTTGAAAAGAAAATTAGTGCTTATTTTATGGTTCTCTATGGGATCGATACCTTACTTGCCTATACTACGTGTGTAGAATTTTAAGGTTTAATCTGTAAGACTAAACGACATCCTGTCATATAATGTCATAGGTAACCCTCCAACAAACCATTGATTCTTTTTGTTTGGTTATATTTTGTGCGTGATTTGCTGTTGAAAAATTCAAATCGCAACCCATGATATTAAAAAGGGACGTCTAGAATTGGCTTATAAATCTGGTATCTTGGTCACTCACAATATCCATTGGAAGTCTGAAATACTTGACCGCGTTCTTATAGACTAGCTAGGTCGCAACATCCGAAGGACAAGTCACAGGAGTTGGCACAAAGATCACATACTTGGAGAATGTGTCAACCACCACCATGATTGATGTCATGTTGTCCACCTTTGGAAACCCACTAACGAAATTCATTTAAACTAACATTTATGGTCTCTCAGGGATGGATAAGAGCAAACTGCTGGCTTCCTTCTTTCTCTTCGACTTATCCAACTAATAAACAAGACACATCCTTACATAACATTCCACATTATTCTCCATCTTCGGCCAAAAATAGGAACAAGATAGGAACTCTGCCGGACTCCTGCATGACTAGCCCACTATGAGTCATGCATCTCCTTTAATAACTGTTTCTGCAATCTACCAATGCTTGGCACATATATTTGACTATTCTTAGTCATCAAAAGCCTATCATTGTTGAGCCAAAACTTGTGTACAACACCTTCCTTGACTTGAGAAATCAACTTACAGTACATGGTGTCTAATGGAACTGTCACCTTAATATGCTCCAACAGATTAGACTCCACCCTTGTGATCGAATAAAGGGCCGCAAATACCTCCTTCCTACTCAAGGAATCTACCATGTTATTGTGCCTCCCCAATTTATGTTCCCACACGAAGTCATAATCAGCAAGAAACTCTTGCCATGGGGCTTGTTTTGCAGACAACTTCTTTTAGGTCCTGAAAAACGTGTTAAGAACATTATCCATTTGGACAACGAACCTGGTTCCTAGAAAATATAAATGCCATGTCTTAAGGGAATGCACCGTTGCAAGCATCTCCTTCTCGTGCATCGAGTAACTTTACTGCACACTATCAAGCTTTCAGCTCTCAAATGCTAAAGGTCTGAAGCATCAATATGTACCTCAAATGGAAGAGCAAACACTTGCAGATTCAACACAGGTTCGGTTGAGATAGCGGCTTTAAGTTTCTTGAATGCCTCCTCACATTCACTCGACTCGACCAATACTACTCTTACTTCTTCTTTAGTAAGTCTGTCAATGGTGTCACTTTCTTAGAGTATCCCATAGTGAACCGCCTATAGTAGTTCGCGAGGCCAAGAAAACCCAGTGAATCTCGTATTGTCGTGGGAGCCTGCCACTCAACTATCGCTTTCAACTTCATCGGATCCATCCTGATTTGAACTTTGCTCACCACGTGACCTAAGAATCTGATCTCCAACTAGAAAACTCGCACTTCTCCATCTTCACGTAGACCTTCTGCTGCCTTAGTCTTTCAAACACTCGTCTCAAGTGTTCCACATATTCTGCCATGTGATGAAGAACCATGGGCATGTGAAAGACAAAAAGAGAAGCATACATGGTGTGATCTGCCTCAAGGAAGCTTAGGATATGACTTGCTTGGACATGAGCTTGCAAAATGAGGCTTAGGAGCGAAAATTGGATCAGATTTGAAGTCTGAATGTGCAAGGCAAAGGGCTGAACGAAATTCCCATATCAAAGGCCCAACATTCAAGTCTAATTTTCCTAAAGATCCATTACAAGATGTTGGAGGCCTAATGACAAGAGTTAAGGCCAAAGCAATGAAGCAGGCATTCAATTGTTTGATCCAAGAACTTCAAGAGATAGAACCCATGATGTTGAGTCAGATTTCATCTCATCAAAGCCTAATAGGCATTGTCTTACTCCTTGAAGCCCAACATGAAGTGTCCAAAGGCCCACATGGAGTCCAATTGGGAGAACTCACTTAAAATACCATGTGACAACCATGTGCCACTTAAAAATAAGAAGAAGGACGTGATGTATAAGGTCCAATATGATCACATCATGTTTTAATTAGTTTCCTTTTTGTTTTCCTTGAAAGAAGGTCATCTAGTCAACACCTTTCTAAGTTTATTTTGTTTCCTTTTAGGGATTGATTTGTTTCCTTTTATTTAGTTTATTCTTTATGACATTAAGTTAGGAAGTTTTCCTATAAATAGGCACCCTCTATGTACTTTGGAAGGGAATTTTCATTTTAGAAATACTATTGAGTATTATCAAGAGCATTCTTTTTTTCTTTGTATTCTTTGAGAGTACTTGACTTATCAGAGGAGTGGTATTCCTTTGTGGCATCCCAAGGTTAGAGTTCTAAGAGACAATTTCTCTTAGGGCTCTTTCCAATGATCAATATTCTTGCTAGGGTTCTAAGAGACAAGTTTTGTTAGGCCCTGATTTTTGGAGTCCAACTCCTCAGTTAAATGTGAGCGCATCATGGAATCTCATTACCTAACTTAGGCTCATCTTTATTCTCAAACATCCCAAAATTTTCCATAATTGAATACTTGATATACGACAATCCAATTTTATGTTTATATCGTCAACCGTCACTCTAAACAAATCACTCATTTTTATCTCTTATTTTCATATCAAAGTAAGTACATTTCAATCTCTATTCAAGCCTAGATGTATCATAGGAATGCATCAATAAGTACACAATATATATAAGTACATGGTTTGGGACAATTGACATAACTTTCACTATGGATGTTAGATTAAGTTCATTCAAGCATAATTTCAAAGAGGACTTCGAGTTCTACAACTTTTGTGAAGACACCAAAGAGAAATTTTTCCATTTAGAGGGTCAAAATTGTACATTTATAAAACTATGCTCGAGAATGTCCATTTAGTGGTCATATGTCCCTTCAAATGGACATTTAGGGGACACTAAAATACCCGAGAAGGTCCACCCAGCGGACATCAAGTCCACCCAACAGACATTTACGGGTCAAATTCAGATTTCCAACTTCTACAACTTACCTATGACCCATTTTATGTATATCTATCATTTCTAACTCATTTTCCTCATCATTTTCCCTTCATTATCATTTCCATTTCAACTCAATATCGTTTACAACTAAATCATAATCTATGTTTGGTCATCAACCTAAAAACATAACCTTCAAACTTATACACATTTATCATAAATTTCTGCACATGTTCAACCCCATTTATCATCTTCATTTCATCTCTAACTTATCACACTACTTCTTCCCATTTCAAGACACCATATTACTCTTACTCTATTATATCAAAATAGAAAAGCTATAAAATGACCTGCATATACCCTGTATAGTGACACTAACTTGTAACAATCATATCTTTCAAATCTAATCTTCAAAATTTACAAACTTTATATCATTAGAAAGCTAAAAGGATATATTACAACTTCCAAGAAGACAACTTTGTTGAAAACAGCCTAGATTAATACAGATTTTCTCATAGATTTTACCTTTACGAATGCTTGGAAATGCAACTCGGAAGCTTGAAAAATCATGAGCAAAACATACATATATTTCATTAATCTTCAAAATAAAAAAGTTTTACAAATATTTAACAGGCGTTTCAAGACCCAAATACACCATTGGTCTTATAATCCAAAAATACACATGTGAATGATACTTGAAATGTGGCTAAAGCCTTGAGTTTCATAAACTAACTTAAATACAAAATAAATTTAGCAATCTTTGAGTGATTCCTTGACTCTTTCTTACTCGATCTCTTGCTCTTCACATGGAGATGGGGATGAAGGTGGTTATCTAAAAAGATCATGGGTAACAAGTTTATAGTGGAGAAACAAGCAAAACCATTGAAAATATTCATTGCCATAGTAAAACACTTTGCAACCATAAAACATATATTTCCCAAATTCTCAAACATGTCAAACACATCATAAACAACATAAGACATGTATTTCTCAAATTCTCAAACTTGTCAATAAATTCATACACAACATAAGCAATCATAATGGTTTAGGTAGTCCATAAACATGAGAGACTTCTTGCGAATCTCCAGTAATAACATAATAGACCACTTTGGGTAGTCCATAAACATGAGAGAGTCCATGAAAGAGCTCAATGCTACTAGAGGGTAGGCGGGAGAAGCCTTTAACATGGTCAACGTGCTCGTGACATAATAGAATGGACCACCTCAAACCCATACAAACTTGATTTCATATTTGTAACATCTTGCACATTTCGGAATCATGATTTCCATAAGCAATCAATATTTTTCAAATACAATTTTCATCATCATCTTATAAATCATCATCAAGATTCATGTACTAGAAAATAGTAAATAATTCAATCATTCAAGAAGCAATAAATGCAACATTTATAAAGCAATTGAAATCTTTTGATTCAGGGAAATACTCATGGCTCGTTAACTCAACTATAAACATGCAACCCACCTGAATTCCTTGCTTATAAACTTGCTTTAAAAAATGCCCCTCCTCTTGCTCCTCTTGCCTTACTTGATTTCCTTCAGCATTGGCAAAATTTCAATTCAATAGGAATCCAAATTGAGAACCCAACAATCATATCCACTAAAATTGACTCACTAAAATTGACTCTAGAATACTTAAACCCCTACATTTCCTAAGCTTCATGAACCAAAACCTTTCCAAAAATCCAAATGATTAAAATGGGGCTTATCTTGAATCTTCACCAAACAGAGAGATGTTTGGTTCAAATGGAAGCTCTTCTCTTCCTCTTTCTTTTTCTCTTATTGAACACCCTCAAAATCACTCTTAAAAGCTAAGAAAAGAGTAAAACCCTAACTTTGCTTCTCTTTTTTTCTCTCATGGACGTCTCTCTCTTTTGTTTCGTTTTTTTTCACTTCTTTCCCACTTCAATCACGTTTTTGTTCTTCTAATACACAAGACAAACATTTTCCTCTTCCGATTCTACCCTTAATGAGTGTTAAAAGTCAATCCTACCCTTCCTTTAATGCTTCATACCTTTTAATTTTAAGTGACATGCCAAAATTGCCCTCAATAGGCAATTTAAAATCCTACTAACATTGAAGTAAATAATTAAACTCCAATAATAATTCTATCACGACCTCATAATTCATTCTAAGGCAAAAACTCAAATCCCATGCTTATTCCATAAAATATCATGCTTAATTCAACCAAAAAAAATTCAGGGGCCAACAAGTTCTTTTATGATTCTTTCTATAGACCAACATTCTTCTATCCCCTTTTCTCTTTGTGTTCTATTTCTATTCTTTCAATTTTGTTTCTTATGCTTCTGTGTGTATTTGATTCTAGTCATTCCCGGGCATAGTTTCATCTTGTTGAAGGTTCTCTAGGACAAGTTCCTATTGGGTCTCCCATCATTCGGTATCAGAGTGCTTTGGTCTAGATTTCAAATAACTATTCTTTTGTTGTTTTATTTTCGTTCTTCTTCTTTGTCCGTTTTTCATCCACTATTTCATTCACTTTTTGTTCGAATTTTTGGCTAAATAATAGATGTTTCTTCAAGTTCAGAATCTCTTCTTTCTCCTTGTTTTGAAATAATTCAAATCCAAGCTCTCTAGAGCAACTTACACTAAGTCGAAATTTGAGAGCATCTAGCATCTAAAAATTCCTTTGCATTTTTCCACATTTATTTGTGTAAACTTCAAATTATCTGAAAAAAAGAAGTAGAAGTCAAAAAAACAAAAAATTATTTAAAAAAGCTAGAAAAAGAAATTTGTCCAAAAAAAAGAGTGTTGCAATTTCTAGAGGAGTGGAGAACTTTCCTATTTTGTATTGTGTGAAGCTTGCTTACTTTCCTATTTGCTTCACTTTCTGCTTTCAATTACTTTCTTATTTTGCCTTTAGTTTCCTATTTTATTTCTTGCCTCATTCATCTTTCTTTTGCTTCAAGTTTGTAACTTTCCTTGAGGTAATCACTGCCTTAATTCATTTCTTATACTATTTTTTCCTTTACTTGGTTTCTAAGTTTCTCCACTTTCCCACCATTTTTCTTTCCTTTTGCGTATTCATCTCCTTCTTTATTTTCCACACCTATTTTCCCTTTTGGATTCTTTGAGAATTTTATTTTGGGATTCTAGTCTTGGCTGCCACTTGGTTTGATTGCTTCTATTTGATTGTGTCTTGTTTTGAATAAGAATACTATAGAAAGCAAGTTTAATGGCAAAAGGAAAGAGTGTTTACATTATAGAAAAAAGCCAATTTTTGTGTGATACACGAGTTGTTTGCATCTGTTGAGTGTGTACACGTGAAATTGAGTGGTGAGGTCCATATAGTTCTCTTTTTGTTGTTGTTCACTAACATTTTGCAGCTCATAAATATGTCTCAAGAAGATGAATCACATAAGCAAGATCTGAAAGTCTTTATGAAAGCTGTGCAAGATCAGTTCCAGAGGTTGAATGCTAGGTTAGATGACATCCAATCCACGTCAAACACCAAAGGTCCTAGAAGGACGTTCCATGAAGAAGATGAAGATGTGCAATCTGAGGATGAAGGCCTCAACACTAGGAAAGCCAAACAAGCTCCTCCTCATAATGGACTTGACAACATAAAATTGAAAATCCCTTCTCTCCAAGGGAAAAATGATCTTGAATTGTATTTAGAGTGGGAAAGGAAAATAGAACATGTATTTGAGTGTCATACATATAGTGAAGAGAAAATGATAAAACTTGCTGTTGTTGAATTTTGTGACTATGCTAGTATTTGGTGGGATCAATTGCAAGTGAATAGAAGGTGGAATCATGAGAAAGTGCTTTGTTCCAAGTCATTACTATCGAGACTTGTTCAAGAAGCTGCAAAGATTGAGGAAAGGATCTACGAGTCGTGAAGAGTACCACCAAGAGATGGAGATTATCATGATTAGGGCCAATGTTGAGGAAGACATGGAAGCTACCATGAGAAGATTCCTTGATGGTTTATGCCCTGAAATTGCTTCCGTTGTAGAGTTGCAAAATTTCCTTGACATAGATGAGTTGTCGCATAAGGCCATCATAGTAGAAAAGCAATTAAAGATCCAAAATGGGGCTGGATCGAGTTCCTGGAAGAAAAGCTTGAAGGAGTCAAAAAATTTCTTCAAATCCAAGGGAGACATCAAGCCAAAGGAGGAAAATAAACTTGAATTCTCTACTCCAAATCCTAATGGTAAAAATGACTCTAAGCCCTCTTTTTCTTCTAGTCCTTCATATAAAATTAAGTGTTTTAAATATCAAGGTTATGGTAAAGTTACTTCTTAATGCCTTAACAAAAGAACTATGATTTTGCTTGAGAATGGTGATGTTGCTACTGAAAGTAGTGACAGTGACGATTTTGATGTGTGCCTCCATTGATGGATGCTTCCGATGTTGATTGTGATGCTAACGTTGGTGAAGCCCTTGTGGCTAGGCGTGCTTTTAATATCTAACCAAAAGAAGATCTTGAAGAAGAGCAACGTGAGCACATCTTTCATACAAGGTGTCTCATCAATAGTAAAGTTTGTAGCGTGATCATAGATGGTACAAGTTGTACCAATGTTGCTAGCACTTTACTTATTGACAAGCTTAATTTGCCTATTTTGAAACATACTAGACCATATTAATTCCAATGGCTAAATGATTGTGGTAAGGTGAAAGTCACCAAACAAGTGATGATTCCATTTTCAATTGGCAAGTATCATGATTGAGATTTTATGCGATGTTGCACCTATGTATGTTGGACATGTTTTACTTGGTAGGCCATGGCAATTTGATAGAAAAGTTAGGCATGATGGATACAAAAATCATTTTTCTTCTCCTTTCTAGAGTAAAAATATTGTGCTGAAATCTCTTAGGCCCATTCAAGCTTATGAGGATCAAGTGAGGATTGAGAACGAATGCAAATTGAGAGCAAAAGAAAAGAAAGAGAAAGAGGTCAAAAAGAAAGAAAAAGAGACAGAGAAAAATGAAGAAAAGAGAGTGACTTTATTTGCTAGAAAAAGTGAGATCAAGAGAGATTTAAAATATGAAGAATCTTATCTAATTTTATATAAAGATGATTTCTTAACTATTAATGAGTTTGATCCATTTTTGCCGTCTAGTGTTTTGTCTTTGTTGTAGGACTTCATCAACTTATTTCTGGAGGACATTCCCGATGGATTACCCCCTTTGAGAGGCATTAAGCACCATATACAATCCCTTCCTAGAGCTTCAATTCCAAACAGGCCTACATATAGAACCAATCTGGAAGAAACTAAGGAGATCCAAAGACAATTTGAAGAGCTCATGAAAAAGGGCTTTGTGAGAGAAAGCTTAAGCTTATATGCTGTGCCAATTATACTTGTTCCTAAGAAAGATGGCAAATGGGAAATGTGTGTTGACTACAGAGCTATCAATAAAATTAAGGTGAAACATCATTATCCTATCCCTAGTTTAGATTGTATGCTTGATAAGTTGCATGGTGCTTGTATATTTTCTTAAAATTGATCATAGAAGTGGGTACGATCAAATTTGCATGAAAAAGGGTGATTAGTAGAAAACTGCTCTCAAAACTAAGTTTGGGATGTATGAGTGGTTAGATATGCCTTTTGGCTTAAATAATGCACCTAGTACTTTTATGAGTTTGATGAATCATGTGTCTTGTCCTTTTATTGGAAAGTATATGTTGTTTATTTTGATGGTATTCTAGTGTATTCCAAAAGTTTAGAAGATCATGTGTTTGGACTTTTAAGAGAGAACAAGCTTTATGCCAATTTAGAAAAATGTTCCTTTTGCATGGATACTGCTGTGTTTCTTGGCTTTATTATAGGTGCTAAAGGACTTCAAGTTGATGAAGAGAAATTGAATGAAATTAGAGAATGCCCAACTCCCAAGAATGAGAATAAAGTTTGAAGCTTCCATGGCTTGGAGTTGCCTGCTAAAGTTAGAGCCAACATTGAGAGGAGAAATGAACAATATGCAAAGCAAGCTAACAAAGGCTGAAGGCGGGTTTGGGTGCACTTGAGAAAGGAGAGGTTTCCATACCAAAGGAAATCTAAGCTACAACTAAGAGGAGACAGCCCCTTTCAAGTTTTAGAAAGGATTATGATAATGCCTATAAAATTGACTTGCCTAGCTCCTATTGTAATGTTAGTGCTACATTCAATGTATCTTATTTATCCCTCTTTGATACTCTAGATTCGAGGACAAATCCTTTCAAGGATGGAGGGAATGATGGAGAACCATAGGCATGTGAAAGACAAAAAGAGAAGCATACATGGTGTGATTTGCCTCAAGGAAGCCTAGGATATAACTTGTATGGAGATGAGCTTGCAAAAGGAGGCTTAGGAGCAGAAATTGGATCAAATTTGAAGTCTGAATGTGCAAGGCAAGGGGCTGAACGAAATTCTCATATCAAAGGCCCAACATTCAAGTCTAATTTTCCTAAAGATCCATTACAAGATGTTGGAGGCCCAATGAAAAGAGCTAGGGCCAAAGCAATGAAGCGAGCATTGAATTGTTTGATCTAAGACCTTCAAGAGATAGAACCATGATGTTGAACCACATTTCATCTTATAAAGGTCCAAAAGGCATTGTCTTACTCCTTGAAGCCCAATATGAAGTGTCCAAAGGCCCACATAGAGTCCAATTGGGAGAAATCACTTAAAATACCCTGTGACAACCATGTACCACTTAAAAACAAGGAGAAGGACGTGATATATAAGGTCCCATATGATCAGATCATGTTTTAATTAGTTTTCTTTTTGTTTTCCTTGAAAGAAGGTCATCTAGTCAACACCTTTCTAAGTTTCTTTTGTTTCCTTGTAGGGATTGATCTATTTCCTTTTATTTAGTTTCTTCTGTATGATATTAAGTTAGGAAGTTTTCCTATAAATAGGTACCCTCTATGTACTTTGGAAGGGAATTTTCATTTTAGAAATACTATTGAGTATTATTAGGAGCATTCTTGTTTTCTTTGTAGTCTTTGAGAATACTTGACTTATCAAAGGAGTGGTCTTCCTTTGTGGCGACCCAACGTTAGAGTTCTAAGAGACAAGTTCTCTTAGGGTTCTTTCCATTGACCAACATTCTTGCTAGGTTCTAAGAGACAAGTTCTCTGAAGGTTCTTTCTATTGACCAACATTCTTCTATCCCCTTTTCTCTTTTTGTTCTATTTCTATCTTTTCAATTTTGTTTCTTGTGCTTCCTTGTGTGTTTGATTTTAGTCGTTCCCGGGCATAGTTCCATCTTATTAAAGGTTCTCTAGGACAAGTTCCTGTTGGGTCTCCCATCACCATTTTAATGCTATACACCATGATGTCTTGTAAATAGACCACCACAAACTCATCCAAGAAATTGTACAGCACATCATTCATAAGGTTGCAAAATGTAGCAGGTTGGTGTTAATCCAAACAGCATAACTATAAACTCATACGATCCAACTAAGTTATGCACGTTGTCTTTTGCTCATCACCCTCAGTTACCCGCACTTACCAATACTCACTCCGAAGATCCAACTTAGTGAATACCTCAGCCCTTGACAAACTGTCCATCAAATCCTGAACCAAAGGTACCGAATACTTGTTTTTGATCATTAACTTATTCAATGCTCGATAATCCACACACATCTGAAGTGTATCTTGCTTCTTTTGAAACAATACCGGGGGATCTTATGGGGCTTTGGATGGTTGGATAAACCTTATTTCCAACAAATCACCAAGTTGTTTTTGAAGTTTGGCCAATTTCATCGGGGACATTCTATATGGGGCATGTAGAGGTGGGATCGCTTTAGGAACCAACTCAAACCTATGATCTACCTCACGACGAGGGGGAAGAGTTTTTGGCAACTCTTTTAGCATCAACTCCCTCAACAAACTTACAACCACATCAGGAACTTCCACCATATGGTCTTCGCTGATTTCCCAAATGGCAGTGAGATAGGTCTTCATGCCTTTCTTAACCCTATCTCGATGCTCATAATCGAAACATGTCCTATTGAAGTAGCATTTGTCATTTCACTATCGAACCTACAACAATTCACATAAAAGAAAATTTGATCATTTATTAACTTCTTACCTCCCAAACTCGGATACAACATCACCTTTGCTGCTTTGAGAAAATTGACTACCAATATCATCTCGAAATCCTCCAATGGTATTATAATGAAGTTCATCTTGGCATGTCAACTTCTAATTTTGACTAGAACGTTGTAAGTAATTCCCACAACTACTTGTGCCTTCCCCATAGGGGTTTTAATCTTCATTAGGGCCTTGAGCACCCTTATGCCCAACTTTTGAACCATCTTTTTTGCTAGGAAACTGTAGGTCGTGCCCCGTATCCAACATTGTGGTCATGTCTCTCCCTCAACCTATGCACCCACGTACATTAGTCCATCAAATGGAACTGAATGATTACTAACCACATTAAGCAAGGTCATCGGATTTAATGCCACATCTTTCAAAGATTCACCGTCTTCTTCGACAACTAGGGCATTCAACTTCTCCTTTTTGGGGCACTCTCTAGCAAATTGTTGACCACCACACAAGTAACAAGCAACCTTGCCCTTCTTTGAGGACGTCTCCCATTCTTAATGTCACCAGTTTGCTTGTCCTTGCCCTTGAAATCCCCCTTCTTGGAGTCTTTCTTCTTCTTCCCCTCAATCTTCTCCTGTTGGGCATGGCCTTTGTCTTTGGAAGAATTTGAGGAGCTCGCCTTAGAGTTTTTGCCATTCGAAAATTCACCAAGGTGTCAACAAGCATGATTGCACCAACCACGTTGTGCAAGTTTTGCCCTCGTAACTCTATTTGAGCCAATGCTTGTAACTTGGATAGAAAATTAAAGAACTTATCCTCATCTGACATATTCTCAATATCTAGCACTAAAGAACTAAATGATTTGACATAATCTCTTACCTATCCATCTTACTTGAGCTTCTTCAAGGCATCTCTCGATAGCCAAGAAGTATTCATAGGAAGGAATTGATCCTTGAGCTCCTTCTTCATCTGCACCCGCGTTTCCATTAGAGTTCTGCCCGTACTGATCTCCACAAAGGTCCTCGTCTTCTACCAGAGCCCGGCATCCCCATGATCTCTATCTGTTGATGGTGTGGTGTGATCTTGCTAAAGCCTACATAGCATATTGGCCTGATCCAATGCTTCCCATAATAAGTCCGTTAGTTGTGGTCCATTCATCCGAGACTCTACCAAAATTTGCATCAAGTCTGATCCAATTCGCCTATGTTTTCCTTAGTATTTTCAGATGCCTCCCTCATACATGTAATCCAGCAAACCTCCCTCCTAAGGAGCATTGTGAAGGTCGCTAAAAAGTGCTCCGAAGTTTACGGGTCTAACACTACCCTTCTTAGTGACGTGTAGGATCCTTTATGCTTATGAAATCATGAGATTTCTTGTTTGAGTTATGATCAAAAACTAACAAATGGTATTAGAGCTTTAGGTGCATGATTTGAAATGATTTTATGATCCTAAAATTGATATACTAATATCTTGGTATATATTTTTTAGTGCAATGATGATAATGGCATGTGAACGTATTTGTGGCTATATGTTCTATGTGTGATAGTTGTCGTGCTAAATTGAAGGCTTTATTGAGAGCATGGTTTGTGAAACAATGAAAGCATGTTGAAATATTTCTAATTGAATGCTATATGCATTTCTTTTGCTATGTTTTAGAATGAAATAGTTGTTTCTCATGCATGTTGCTTGATTAAATCTTGTTGTCATAGAAATGCACTTACATGTGATAATTGCATCAATGTAGATGGCATTTAAGAATATTGTTTCTGAGTTAAATAAAGACCTTAAGATTCATGGAGGTAATTACTCGATTTGGCCAAAAAAAAGGCTCAATTCATCTTAGCTGAGCGAGATACACTTGATGTGCTCTTCCATACGGTCGAACCACTAGTGGTGGGTTGAAACTCTAATGCCCATGAGGCTTATAAAAAGAAAGATTAAGTGGCCTGTGTTACTATCTTGAGTACCATGATTGATGAACTCATGGTGGATTTTTATATGCTTTAGTCAGCCAAGACTAAGTATGGAGATGTTTCTTTGGAGAAAGAAAGAGTTATGATTCTCAAGTTCGAGAATATAGTAAGAGGGCTGACCACACCATGAGTGCCCACTTACGAGAGAAGTCACGTATGATTCATCAACTCAAATCCACTGGTCATTTGCTCACTGATGAGCAACAAGTTCAAGCAATATTCTGTTACTTGCTTGATGAGAAGCGGCAATTGATGAAGGTCAATTTATGCTACAACTCTCAAATCAAGTCATTTGATAACATTGCAAGGCACCTTATGCTAGAGGTAGTGGTGATGGCCATCAAAAACCATTCAAAGGCATATTTTGACTGATGTGATCTTGGATGTAAGTCACAAGGTTGGAAATGTCTTTGAATCAAGAAATGCCAACTTTATTGAGGATGAGTTCCCTAAAGTTGGTGAATATTGTGATTTAGATGTGTTGGTTGAGACTTATGTGCAAGGTCAATCTAGTGTTTTGGAAGCACCATTTACTACACCCTCCATGGTGAAAGTTCCTCAACAAGAGACTATTCAAGCATCTCTTGCATCCCCACTTATTAACTTTAACAAGAAGAAGTCCTTGATGAACAAGTTCAAGAGGGAGTTGAGGGAGTTCAAGAACCACATGATCAGGCTATAGGGCAAGATCATGATGATCCTCCTCCCATGCCTAATTTGAGAAATTCAAATAGGCAATTTGGACTGCCAAAAGAATGGTGGATTTTGGAGGGAAGTGAGGCAAACTTGATGTCATCTAAGATTGATGAACCAAGTAATGTGCACGAAGTTCTTGAAGGTGTTCACAAAGAGAAGTGGCTAATGGCAATGGAAGATGAGATGAATTCGATGCATCTCAATGAGGTTTGGGACTTAGCTAAATTACCTCCTAGCTGAAGGGCTATTGGGAACAAGTGGGTTCTCAATATAAAATTGAATTCTAATGATACTATAGGAATGTACAAGGCCCGATTGGTGGCCAAGGGATTCACACTAAAGGAGGGTATAGATTTTAAGGATACCTTCTCTTCTATTATGAAATTCAATTCCATCAGATTATTACTTGCTATTGTGGCCTTTTTAGACTTGGAATTCCATCAAATGGATGTAAAGACCACCTTTCTCAATGGTGATTTGAGAGAGGAGATTTACATGCAACAACCCAAGGGGTCTGTTGAAAAGGGTCAAGAGCACAAAGTATGTAGACTTAAGAAGTCTATATACAGTCTTAAGCAAGCTTCAAGGCAGTGGTACTTGAAGTTTCATGATGCAGTTGCAAACTATGGTTTTGTGATGACGCATAAAGACCATTGTGTTTATGTGTAAGACATATTGATAGCAAGTAATGGGTTGAGCGTTTTGAAAACCATTAAAGGTTGGTATCATCAACCTTTGACATGAAGGATATGGGAGAAGCTGCCTATATCCTTGTTTTTATGATCCTAAGAGATGGGAAAACTAAGATGCTGTCCTTGTCTAAAGAACCTTATATTGATAAGATTTCTGCGAGGTTCAACTTGACAAAGTCAAAACTAATGAGTACTCCACTTGCATATGGTTGCAAGCTTAGGCAAGATTTGTATCCTCATAGTGCTCAAGGAGGAAATGAAAAAGGTGCCAAACCTAAGTGCCATTGGGAGTCTAATGTATGCCATGTTATGTACATGGCCTGACATCAGCCAAGCTATAGGTCTACTAGTAAGATATTCTTCTAACCCTAGAATCGAGCATTAGAAGTGTGTGAAAAGGGTCCTTAGGTATCTCAAGCATGCAAAGGACTATTGACTATGCTACCAAGGAAGGAATCTTGGTTTGCATGGCTACACTGATGTTAACTAGGGTGGTAATCGTGAGACATGCAAATCTACATCTGGCTATGTCTTCATGCTAAATAATGGGGCTACGTCTTGGAGTAGCAAGAAACAAACTAGCACAGCATTGTCAACAATGGTGGCTGAATTTGTTGCTAGCCTTTGGCTATGCAAGGGGCCTTGTGGCTTGGAAATTTTATTTAGCACTTACAATTGTGCCTTTGGAAAGGTCCACGACTATTTATTGTGATCGTATAGCAGCTTTGGCTTACACTAAGGACCCCACGTATCTGGAAAAACTAAGAACATTGGCATGAAGTGTCATTTTGTTAGAGATGCAATAGAAGAGGGAGAAACTAAGTTATAATACATATCTATGGACCTAATGGTGGCTGACCCTATGACTAAGCCATTGCCACCATTTCATTTTGCTAAACATGTACAGGCAATGGGTCTTCCTAGATTATGAAATGTTGGTGTAATTTTCTAGTTCTTGTGTGACACATGTAAGACATTTGATAAATGAAAAGTTGTTATTAATTATTGATGCATTTCACTTTGAAACTACAATGAAAAATGTACGTGTCAATTA
The DNA here is from genome assembly GCA_027563595.1 of Erythroxylum suave. NCBI lineage: Eukaryota > Viridiplantae > Streptophyta > Magnoliopsida > Malpighiales > Erythroxylaceae > Erythroxylum > Erythroxylum suave. Next base: position 15,523 of record JAOSBN010033574.1, read on the forward strand.
TAGGTTGAGGTTGGTTTTCTCACACAAGTCATCCACCTTTGCATCTTTACATAAGATCAAGGATGGGACCGCTAAAGTCTTAAAAGGGATATGACTGGTTTGTCATACATTTAAGTGGGAGTAATGAGCCAACACATGACAACTTTAGTCTTATGGTTGTCTTGATTATGCATGCATCAAGATAAGGCGATCAAGGTCATCAAGTTTGTATGTCTACTCACACATACTATCCTATGATTTCATTCTCAGGAGTGAGAATAAGGAGTATTTCATGGTTGTTTGACATGTCCTCCTATTATTGAGAATAATAGGAGTTACACTTCTAAATGTTTTAAGAGGGAGAATTGAAACCCCCCTCTAAGTGGGAATGGAGTAGTGAAATATTTAAGGATGTGTTTAGGGAACATCAAAGGGATGTGCTCCAAATGTTCCATAGTTAGCCATGAAATCGACCAACCAAAGAATTAAGCAAGTTGTCTCTCGTCTTGCTTATGTGTGAGATTCTTCATTCAAACCCCTTAGTGACTATGGTTTGCTACTAGGAAATTGTGGATTATTAT
>JAOSBN010033584.1:0-16079 GCA_027563595.1 Erythroxylum suave
ATGTATGCGGATGCTAGATTATGCATGAACATGTAAAGGCATTTCTAAACGCCCATGGACCACTCAAAATTACTATTATACCCTTGCCATCGGTGATGGGATGTTACATTCTTGATCCATGATAACCGCTTCTTGATTCTTGATAACCATCATTTAGTTGAGTTATGTAACTAACTCCAACTAAGTAACTGTCTGATGTACTACTGTATCTTCATGGAATCATCTGTATTTTCTTTGCATCTGTGTTGTCTTTGCGTCTGTGTTTTGTATTTATGTCTATGTTGTCCTTACGTCTGTGTTTTCTCTTTGCATCTATATTGTCTTTGCATTTGTATTATCTTTAGGTCTGTGTTGTCTTTGCGTCTGTGTTTTTTCTTTGCGACTATGTTTTGTCTTTCTGTCTATATTGTCTTTACGTCTATGTTGTCTTTGATTTTGTATTTTTACTTCGTCTGTGTTCTGTACTTCGCCTGCACACTTAACACACTTGTCAAAACGTTCATTTGTTTCTAACATTATTATTATCTGATTGTCATCAAAATTGGTCAACATGAAGTCCTCTTGACTTAGCAAATTCAACTGCCTAAAATAACTGGAAACCTAAGGGTCACATACATGAAAGATCAGATGAAAAACAAGTATGTATGGCCTAAATTAAGAAGGTCATATTCATGCTTCATAGGGTCATGATCGTGGCTAAAGGCGAGCCCAATTTTAGAAGTGTAACGGTCATAGCTCATTGGAAACGATCATGATAGAGGTTATGAAATGGTATCTAAGTGAGTTCTTGATTTATGTACATGAGCTTCCGCCACTTCTTACACACTCAAGTGATAGAGAAAGGGTTATGGAAGAGCTCTAGGGTGAGAGTGAAGTGTCTTAAGTCTTGTTCTTGCAATGTATGCAATTGTTGATTCTTCTTCCATCTTTGCATGTTCTCAACGAATAAAGAAGTGTTTGATGTTTGCAACAACCCAAACAAGAAGAAGAAAAAAGAAAGGGGAGATATGCAAGGTAAAAACTTTATATATCATGTTCTTTATTTATATCTATGCATTCATATTATGATCTTAAGTTTTTAGGGTTGTCACAGTGTTGGAATCTTGATTTCGACTCTTCCACTGTATCTGCATGCTTGTGATGCATGAAACCATGGCTAACCCAACAACTCTCAAAATTTGATGACTCCAAAAAGTAAAAGATAACAGTGAAATTGAAGTTATTCATTGATGGAAACTTAGGGACTATCCAATCCTTGTTTGTCTTCTCTTCACCATATTGATTCAGCTATGTTTGATCCTAGATATGTAAAGATTTTGATTACCCTCTATTGGGATCTTAGCAATTAATGTCAATTGGAGTAGATAAAAGCTAATTGTAATCTCTCGATTTCTCAAAACTACTCTTAACTACTCAATTAGATTTGAACCAATCCTAAAGATAACTAACTCACAATTAATATCTCTCTTCTATTTCATATTAACCTGATATTTGTTTGTCTATTAAGGTACTAAACCTCATGGTGTAACTTAGTACAAATAAATTGATTCAATCTTTCAATTAAAGTCAAGTATAAGCACAACATACATCAAAAAGAAGTAATATATTCAATTCAAAAAGGTTTAAATTATACAAAATAATTCAGTAATAACACCTTAATATAGATCTAGAAATCTAATATCACATTCAAAGCAATAATATTAAGATTTGTCATATCAGGAAATAAGATAGTGATAGATGTACAATTGACTATTTTTTTACACCCATATTTGATGTATTTTTCTTGATATTTTATACTTCTATTGTATATTTGGTACTTGATTCGTTACAAGTGTGTTTATAGGGTATAATTTCCTTTACTGAATTAAAGGATAAAATTTTGAATGAAAATATGGCATTAAAAAAAGAATAAAGCAAAGAAGGGATGCACTGATGTTCAGTGGCCAGTGCATTTCTCCTAGGTCATGTAGATTTGCAAACTATGGAATTCTAGGTTATATACTTTTTATAAATGGTTGAGTATCAAATCGCGTATGTCCCATAAACCAATTTAAATATAAAAGGACATGTTTGGAGGTGAATTGGAGGAATAGACATTAAGAGGTAATTCCCGACATGGAAATCATTCTCAAGGGGTGATTTTGGTATAGAGAAGTGGAAAACAGGAAGAAATCAACTAAAGGTCCATTAGAATATAAGACCAAACCTTTATGTTGCAACAAATTTCAATCAAATCGAAAACGAGATTTAGAATTATGAACCATCTATTTTCTATTCGTTTGTCTTTCAATTTATGTTTGATTTCATGTTGCGTCGTATCTAACTAAAATTCTTGTTAGTATTTAGGCTAGAGAAACACTATCTTTATACTTTAACATGTTTTGATTCTTTTCTTAATGCATTTGGATTGATTGATATATTATGATCTAATTAAGTGTTTTATTTATGTTTTGATAGATCTGGATTGTTAGATCATAACTAGATTTCATAATATAGGGACTAAAAAATCCTTGTTTGAATAGATCTCCCTAATTAGAAGGAGTTGATTGCAACCCTAAAGATAGGATGACATAATTCTTTTAGATTAGGTTCAAACCTAATAGAGGGATTCACAAATTGGTAATGTAATTCAAAAAACTTTAACCTAAGTAATCAGATTGAAAACCTTAGGATTAGTTGCTATTGGACTGAAAGTCATCCATTAGCATACCATAGAAATCTCCACGGTCTAATAAATCAATAACGTAATTGCATATTAAAAGATTAATCTACTAAAGGTTTTATGGGGATTCAAAACCTATATACTAATTGTATGATATCAACAGTTTATTAAGTGTTCCTTAATTCTCTTATTTATTCTTGCTTCCATTTATCTTACTTGCTTTAGTTTTATTTTACTTTAAGTTAAAAATCAAAACCAATTATGTAGACTAGATAATAGGATAACCATGATTACTAGTACTCATAGTCCTTGTGGGATTGACCATACTTTTCAATAACCTACGGCTATATCGTGCACTTGCAATTATTTCTATATTTACTAACTTAGAAAAATCAATCAAGTTTTTGACGTCGCTGCTAAGGACTTTAATATTAGGACACCTGAGTGCTATTACTCTAGTTACTATTTTATGTATTTTATTTTATTTTATTTTTATTGTATTGTATTTGTGGCTTATTAACTTAATTATCTTTTGATTTATGGTGAGTGATTTCATTCAATAATTAATCATGATGAGTCAAGAAATAGAGGTTCGTATACAAAATTTGGTGAATTAGACGGACTAGTCATTGAAGATAACATCTGATGAGATATAAGGGAGTTTACTCAGTATTGCTGAACCAGATGATAGTTATAGGTTGTATGATGTTTTTGTCAAAATTTTAGTATGTTTTTAGTTATTAGTTAATTGGTTCATGAATGTTTAGGATTAGAATTGTGTTAGTTGGTTAGATATTTGTGTTTTGAGTGTTATGTTGGTTAGAGCAAGCTATTAAGTTTTAATTTTGTGTGCTTGAGGTTCTTTGATGTCTTTTTTAGTGTTTGAGATCAGATCTTGAAGAATGAATAGGATTTAAAGGAAGCCCGACAGAGGACCGAAGGCTATGATCAGGGCTTAAGGGTTTTTACTGGGTCAAGATCGTTTCCCCCAATGATAAATGCGAACTGGCCTCTCAATCTTAATTTTTCATTGGTTATTTCAAACTTTTGGTCCTAGGTAAAACCTAGACTTTACCCTAAAAATCCTAGTACTAAAACATAAAAAATAATTACCTAATTTAGAGGGCCTCCATTTACCACTTTGGGAAAAAGTAAAGGAAGAGGAAGGAAGATAAAGAAGAAGAGAAAGAAGAAGGTAGAGCTTTAGCTGCGTCAAACTCCAATCCCTTGAGTTATCTTTTCTTCTTTTCTTCTTTTATTTCATTCATTTGATGTATAAGATGGAATTAATGATGATGAATCTTAGGTTAAGTATGTTCTAACTTCTTTTAGGGATTTACAGTTGATTCAATGTTATTCTGGTTGTTTTTGTTCTTAATGATATTGGGTGTTATGATTATTTATTGTAATTATTGCTTCGTTAATAAATCTAAAGAGTCAACCAAATGCAAAACGATTGGTTTTGGTTAATCAGTACTTATATGAAGAGAGATCTTAGGTGAGGACCCAGTTGTTTATATAGAAGCTTAAAAACTAATTTGGTTGTGGCCTTTTTTGTAAATCTAGAGATTGTATATTCAATAAATCAATTTAATTAGGGTTATGAATTAGGTCTTGGTGTTACCAATCCAGAGAGACTAATCCACCGTTCAAATTTTAGAAATCGACACTGCATTAACACAAAACGGACTAAGTTAGCATTGATGATAAGGTAAATTTCCTTTTCATAATTTGTTGATCTTCCTTGCTTGAATTTCAATTGTTAATTGGCGATGCTCAAATTTGATTTCTTGCATTAATTTAGAATTCTCATTTTAATCACTCCATATTCAATAGTATACTTTTATATTTAGTTTTTATTTACTTTTTAATTACATTTTTAGGTCTTAGAAGAATTAGAATTTGATTAGTTCACTAATTCCATATGGGATCGACACCTCAAATACTACGCTACGACTCATGCATTTATGAAAATATTGAGGGTTTTGTAAATTATAAAGCTTGCTTACTTGATTAGTAGGGCCTACTAAATATGGATTGGCAATGACCCTTAGTAGCTAAAAAAGGGTTCCCAATAGAAGAAGAAAAGGAAGAGGAAAAGAAAGAGAATATTGTAGACAAAATAATGGAACTCTTGGTTGAAATGAAAGCTGACTGATGTGAAGTTAAGAGTGAAGAAAAGAAAAGAAAAGGGTTGATTTCACAAATAGGGAGGCATTCCAAAAAGAGGTTCTAAAAGAAGAAGATAAATAAGTCTCCATACAGAAAGAAGAAGTAGAGAAGTGGGTAGTGATAATTGAAGAACGTAAGCTAGAAACCCCTGTTCAGGAAAAAGAAGAAAAGTTATCAGGGATGTTTGAGGAAAACTGGTGGAGGAACCAAATAAGGAAACTACTAGTGAAGCATTGGTAGTGGACTTAGGTACGAAGGGTTCCCACGTCCTCAACGACAAACTATTCGTGTCATCTAACGATTCTGGGACTTCTGTTATTCCCACTTTCATTAAAAGTTTGTCATTAAAATGGGCGTTAATGCTTACAATTAGATTTATTAATTTGATAAATTATTTCCTTGTTATTGTCTTTTAATAGTTGGCTTACTTATAGGCTGGAAAACTCCCATGTAGGGAAACTGCAAGCCACTTATTATAAACCTAGGAAGAGAGTAAGCTTAAAGGCTACATCAAGATAATGGCGTTAAATAAGCGCTACATGGGAGCCAATCCAAGAATTAGTTTAGGTTTATTTTAAAATTTAAGTTATTTCATTTGTACTTCCATGTAGACTAAGATTTATTTAGGCTTTGATGTGCTTTAGGATTACAACATTAAGCATCTTCATAAGACCATATATGATTATAGTGCTAAGGTATGCTTGTAAACAGTTTTATAAATTTAAAGGTCAAAATTTTTATGCTTGTTCTTATATTATTAAAGTTGCACACGTTTGCAGACTTACATAGTTTGATATATGCCAATGTGCCAAACTTTGTAAGTTCACAAAAAAAAGTATAAAATTATGTGACTTACACGGTTTGATAAACAATTGTGTAAACAAAGGTCTATAATTACATTTAAAATGCCCTAATTCTTTTTTTTTTACTTCTCCTTTCACTCACTCACTCTCACCATCACCTCCAACGTTTCTTGATCTAATTTGTCCAATTTTCAATCAAATTAATGACATCCAAGCACAATGACAAAATAATGACGAGTGATAGTTATGAATTACATGATGTTTTAAGTTTAATTTGTTAAGTATTTAGTGTGAATTTGAGAGTTAAATGTACATTTAGGGTTTGATTATGTTAATTAGTTTATGTGTTTTTATGGGTTAGTATGAGTCTTTGAGCTTAAATGTTATAGACTTGAGGTACCTTGATGTGTGTGTTAGTGTTTAAGGGTAAACGGTGAGGCACAGAGAAGATGTAAAGAGTTTTGGGATAAAGATGTAGCCTACAACTGTGCACATTGGGCCACGATCATGACACAAAGCTTCTAGTAAGGCCATGATTGTGTACATTGGGTCATGATCATAACAGAAAGCTTTTGACGCTAGCTACAATCATGGTTGATAGGGCCACGATCGTGGTCTACATCGAGCTAATGCAAAAACTCAAAATTTTCAAGATTTATTGGACCATTTTAACCCCTAATTAAACATAAGGCTTTTAGAAAATAAATAGAACATTATCAAACAGATGTAGTAGCCTTGAAGAGCCTAGAGACTCATGCAAAAAAGCTTTGATTCAGCCAATTTTGAGTGAAAACCTAAAGAGAAATTAGGAGATTGAGGAAGGAGGCGAAGGAAGAGAGACATAGAGATGAGTTAGCTGTGATGTAGTTCCCGAAACAAGTGGTTTACTATTGTTGTTGCCTCCGTGACTCCTTTCTCGAAGATTTTTTCGCTTATTTCAGTTTTATTCATGTATAGAATTGAAATAGCTGTCGAGAATAGTTGTGTTGAATGCTGAGTTTGTGTTCATACTCTCCTTTGGGTTTTGATTCTTGAGATTAATAAAGTTTAATTGATTGTGTTTTTATTAATTTAATTGTGATTCAAATTCTAATTTTAATAATTTGGCTATAAACTGAGAGGGTGAGCTAGGTTAAAATAATCAATTTGGGCTAAGGAGAGTTAAGTGAATTGATAGGTAAAGAATTAAATCAAACCGGTAGAATCGTGTAATGAAAGATCGAGCATAGGTTCCTAGTAGGTTAATAGACAACTTAGAACTAATTTAGGTTTTGGCTAATTGTAAATTGAGAGATCACAAATTCCATAATTTAAATTTGGGATCATTAATTAAGGAATTACAACTCTAGGGAGAGTAATTCAGCTTAGGATTGTCCAGAGCCATTGATTTAGTGATTGCGTAATTGGTTAGGTTTTCAATAGTTTTGAATTAAAATCCCCTTTCTCATAGTTGGTGATTTCTACATTGATTTCAAATTAGGTTGTGTGATTACTATTTTGTTACACTTTGGCACCTTAAATTCTCGTAATTAATTGTTAATTGATTTAATTTCTGCATTAGTTATTTATTTAGAATCTTTGTAGCTTAAGGTGACCTTAGATTTTTGGACTAGAATAGGCTTCCTTATAGGATCGACACCTTAGTTACTACGCGAATGACCTGTATACTTGCAGGATTTACTAAGGTTAATAAATAGTAAAACTTAGCGTATGTAACCTTGCGATGAAGTTTTTGGCATCGTTACCAGGGAAGCAAAATTTAGTTTATTTAAAGCTTTTCACTTTTGTGTTTTTTATCAAATTTTTTAAAAACAATTTAGAGACAGAATTTGGAGAATAAAGTAGAGACATAGCAGGACATCTTAGAATGCAAAATGAGACATCTAAAGACCTGGATGCTAGAAAGAAATTGAAAGAACAATAATAGAAGATAGATATTATAGGGAGCAAGGAAATTTTGAGAATTACAATAAGTCACAGTATGGTTGGGGAAATAACAAGCCTTATTGGAACTCGTACATTTTGGGGTGGCAGAACCACCTTGAATTCTATTATCCAAAAGTGTAAGAATTTTTTAGGGTATCAGGACCTAGTTAAAGTTTAGTACAATGAATTTAGTTCATAGGAGTCCAAGCTAGACAAAATCATGGATAAGCTTACAAATATGGAAAAGAATTAGAAGAGATTGGAAAAGAAGTCGAAGCAAGTAACAGCAAATCATGCATCTTCTATTCACAACCTAGAGGTTCAAATAGGCTAGCTTTCCAGGGAATTTTGTAAACAAAGTGTGAAAAACTATCTAAGTAGCATGAAAGTAAATTCAATAGAGCCATGCCAGGGTATCACACTTAGGAATCGGGTAGAGTTAAAATAACCAATGAAAGACCATGTCAAAACTCAACTTAATGTTGACTAAGAAATGAAAAAAGTGCACGAAGAAAAGAATGTTAACCCTCCCTGTTATTGACCATTGCTTAATATACCATAAATGACTCTTGGGTAGATGTCCATTTAAAGTACCCTATACTTTGGATTGATGATGATGAAGAGACATTCAACATGAATGACGCATTTAACAATCCGAAGGTTAGTAACTCATTTAAGATAATTGATGTGTTTGAATTGTATGAAGAATAAGGGGATGAATAATAGATGACAACAAAAATTGAGTTTGAAGAAAGTATGGAAGTCTCTGCTTGGGAAGCATAAAAGGCTGAGGAGATGAAGCTGATTGAGGATGAAAGAGAGCAGCTCATCTTCTTACAAGACAATTGTTGAACTCAATGAAAGATTCAAGGAATTTTGTTATTCCCTGTTTTGTTGATAGTTCAATTGAAAGCATATATTATTAATCTTAATTTATTTTCATAATGTTATCAACATCATCCTTCTAATTATTTTACAATTTGTAGCTTACTCACAGGCTACAAAACTGATGTTGAACGAGAAGGGTTGAAGCAAGCCCTTCATAATTGACCATGGCTGAGTTTTAAAGGATAAAAGGTCAAGCTAATAACCATAAATTAGCATGTTTAGTAGTAAGATTTAAATTGTTGTGTAGTTTGGTTTGTTTGAAATTCTTAAATAAGTTTTGAATGATTTAGAAAGATTTGGATTGCTAATTCTTTTGCTCTTCTGAATCACTTAGAAGATAGGGAAACACTCTCGATGTCAAGCCGTTTTGGTCTCAACACTATTACCATTATCACCTCCTTTTCGATAGAATTTATTTCTAACCCAATTGTTTTAATTTTTTTCCTTCATAAATTAGTCTTTAGTTCTATTTAATTTTTTGTGTTTATTATTTTTCTGTTTACTTTAAAATTCTATCTTGTCCTTCCTTTATGGGTTTCTGTATGTTTCCTTCTCATGTTGATGGCAATGTGTTGTTCGAGTATGGGAGGGATTATGTGTTTTGCCTTTGGAATGTGATTTTACATATGGTATGATAGCATTAGGTTGCATTGTGTGAACTGTTTGAATGGATCAATGGCTTAGATGGAGTGAAATTTATTTAATTTTGACTATAGTCTATTAGGTTGTGAATAATCATTAGCTAGCAAAATTAGTGAATTAAGGTTCTTTGGGTAAATATATTGCTTAATTAAGACTTAGTGTAAATTTAGCACCTTCTAAATTGTCACATTTATTCATAAATTGATCCCTTTCAAATTAAGTAGCTTTACTAGTAATTTTTTCATGAAAACGAATAGCTACAATAATAAGGTAGGCAACAAATTGAAAAAAATTATGTGTGAGTTGTTAATAGATTACTATTCATCTAACCTTCGGGTTATGAATAGAGCTAGTAGCTAGTTGAAAACATGATGTAGCTGAGTAACCGGATCGACACATATAAAAAATATGTGCCTTCATGTAAAAGGGCTATAATGATGTTTCAACCAAGTTGTTTAAATATGACTTAGTTAAATAACCAGATCGATATTCATTTCCAATGTTTGCCTCTGCATAAAAAGACTAAGTCCACGTTCAATAAATAAATAAATAAATAATAAAGTTTATGTGTGTCCCTTAATAAACCTACCAGACTTGTAAATAGCGTTATTTTCATGACAATGTACATAGGAACAGTTATAAAGCCTAAAGGACCAAAGAGTTATTAATATGTGTGCACAATTAAAAGGGTAAATGAATTAACCCTTAGACCTTGATTAATTTGCATATTTAGCCCAAAGCCTTTGGACATAAATTTTTCCTATTAATGATTAAATATAACTTATTAGATTATATTCAAGATTAAATTTATTTTATGAGGTTAAAAACATTGCCGCATTATTGGATTATGTGCTTTGTGTTTATTATATGTTTCTTGTTTTGTATGCTTGAGGAAAAGCAAACATTTAAGTCTGGGGATGTTGACAATTATGAATTGCTTAACGTTTTAAGGTTTAATTTGTTATCTATTTAGTGTTAATTTGTGTTAAGTGTGCATTTAGGGTATAATTATAGTAGTTTATGTGTTTAAGAGTTTTTATGGGTTACTTTAAGTCTTTGAGCTTAAATGTTATATTTTTTAGGTACCTTGATGTGTGTGTTAGTGTTTCAGGGTAAGCGGTAAAGAACAGAGAAGATGTGAAGAGTTTCGGGCCAAAGATATAGCCTACAATCGTGCACATTGGGCCACAATTGTGACGAAAGAGACGAGCTAACAGTAGCGACACCACAATAGTGGACATTGGGCCATGTTTGTGATAGAGAGCTTCCCGTTACGCCACGATCGTGCCCATTAGGCCACGATTGTGATAGATAGATTTAGGCACTGGTTAGTACAAAAACTCAACTTTTACAAGGGCCAGGATCGTGGCTAGCTTCGAGTCAATATGAAAACTAAAGTTTCGCAAGATTTTTCGGACCATTTTGACCTTAGATTAAACCTAGGGCTTTCCCAAAATAAATAGAACATTATGAGATAGATGCATTAGCCTTTGGAGAGCCTAGATAGTCATGCAAGAGAGCTTTGATTCAGCTAGTTTCAAGAGAAAACCTAGAGAGAAATCAAGAGACTGAGAAAGGAGACAAATGAAAAGAGACATAGAAATGAACTAGACGCGACGTACATCCCAAAATAGGTGGTTTCTTGCTGTTGTTACCTTCATAACTCAATTCCCAAATTATTTTTCATTTATAAGATGAACAAAAAGAGACACGAAGATGAGGTAGATGCAACGTACATCCTAAAACAGGTGGATTCTCACTTTCGCTGAATTCGTAACTCCATTCCTGAAGTATTTTTTGTTTGTTTTAATTTTACTCATATATAGAATTGAAATAGGTGTTCAGAATAGTTGTGTTGAATGTTGAGTTTGTATTTATACTCACCTTTGGCTTTTGATTATAGGGATTAATAAAGTTTAATTGATTGTGTTTTTATTGATTTAATTATGATTCGAATTATGTTCTTAATAATTCAGTAACAAACTAACTAGGTGAGCTAGGTGAAAATAATCAATTTGGGCTAACAAGAGTTAGGAAAATTGAAAAGTAAAGAATTGATTCAAACTAGTAGAATCGTGTAACAAGAGATCGAGCATAGGTTCCCAGTAGGTTAATAGCCAACTTAGAACTAATTTAGGTTTTGGGTCAATTGCGAATCCAGAGATCACAATTCCATAATTTAAATTGGGGATGATGAATTCACCCTAGGACCATTTAGACCCATTAGTTCAATGATTGTACAATTGGTTAGGTTTTCATTAGTTTTGAATTAAAATCCCCTTTCTTTCACTTGTTGATTTTTAGGTTGATTTTGGATTGGGTTGTGTGATTGCTATTTTGTTACACTTCAGCACTTTAAATTCTCATAATTGATTATTGATTGATTTAATTTTTATGTTTGTTGTTCGTTTAGAATTGTTGTAGATTAGGGCAACCTTAGATTTTAGGACTAGATTAGGCTTCTTCAAGTGATTGACACTTTAAGCGTTAATGACCCGTGCGCTTGCAAAATTTACCAAGGTTAATAAATAGTAAAACTTAGTATGTGTAACATTGCAATCAACTACTATAGGAGACCCTTAGTAAGCAAAATTAAATAGAAGGTTCCTCATCCATAGCCTAGCCCCCAGAGTGTTCACAGATGTTATTGTTTAATACTGGGGCCAAGATTTAGACATAGGTCTCAGAACATGATTTCATAGCCACGTTACAAAAGGCTTTAATAGAGGTCAAGTGAGAAGAAAGTTCAATACATCAAAGATGTTATGAAAAACCTGGGTGGGCTTGGGTGACTTTCATAATAATAAAATAAAAGAATAAAAAATCATATTAGTAAATCAGAGAAGTCACTATTATGGTTCCTTCTGTCACATTCGTGCAGGGTGTAAAGTCATGATTGTGACTTCTTAAGTGATGTCCGTGCTTACTCATAGGGGGAGCTTCTGCACGATCGTGTTAGTGTATGATCGTGCACCCCTATTAAAAAAAGTGCCTCGTGCGCTCCTGTGATAGAAGAGCCAATACACGATCTTGCACTCCTAAGATTGGAGAGTTAGTGCACGATCGTGCACTATGTGCACTCCAACCTGTAATCATATCTCTCAATTCTGATATCCAAAGATAACAAACTTTATGCTATTGGTATGCTAAGAGGATAAGCTGCAACTTCAATAAAGATAACTTTTTCCAATTAGGTTTACATGAATACTATTTAATCCCTGAAAATCGAGACATAATTTCTGACTGGGGATAGTACCACAGCCTCTGTCCAACACTATGATGTTATTGTGTAAAGACTATATCTCTTTTGTCCAAAGTCTAAAAATTACAAACTTTATACCATTAGAAAGCTAAAAGGATAAAATACAGTTTTCTAGAAGAAACTTTGTTTAATTTTACCTAGATTAATATAGTTTATACAAGGAAGTTAGAATCACTAATAATCAAAATAGAGTCACTAATGCTATACATACTTGGCTCCCAACAAAACACATTTGAAACCTATCTAGTGACATCTAATAACATACAATTTTGTTTCGGACATAACTAACAACTCAACAAAGAAGAAAACCCTAAATTTCAATATTAAAGGACGTGTTTAGAAGAAAATCGGAGGAGGAGACATTACGAGATGATTCCAATATGGACATCATTCTTAAAGGGTGATTTTGATACAATGAAGTAGAAACTAAGGAGAAATCATCGAAAAATCCATCGGAATACGAGGTCAGACCTTTACCTTATTAAAACATTCAATAAAAGTTAAAAGGAGATTTAGAATTATGAAATCTCTATTTTTTATTCTTTTTCCTTCAGTTTATGTTTCGATTTCGTGTTCTATCATGTGAAACTAAACGTATTGTTAGCGTTTAGCCTAGATGAACCCTATGTTTAAACCTTAACATGTTTTGATTCTTTTATTAGTTAAATTGGTTTGATTGATATATTGTGATCTAATTTTGTGCTTTATTTATGTTGTAACATATCCAAAATATTAGATCATAATATGGAGATTGAGAAATCCTTATTTGAATAAATCTACTATAATTGTAAGGCCTCTAAACTTGAACCTGAGTAATTAGATTGAAAACTTTAGGACTTGTTGCTAGTAGACTCAAGGTCAGCTATTAGCATACGACAGGAATCAGTACGGTCCAATAAATCAATAAAATAATTGCATTAAGAAATATCAATTTATTAAGGGTTTTAAGGGATTTGAAACCTTGATACTAATTTTTTGATATTGATATTTCACGAGGTGTTACCTTAATTCTTTAATTTGGTCTTACTGTCATTTATCTTACTTGATTTAGTTTTATTTTGTTTTAAGTTAAAAATCAACCAATTTTGTAAACTAGATAATGGGATAATGGTAATTATTAGTACTTATTATCCTCATCTACTTGACCTGTACTTATCAGTACTAGCTATAACTATGTCACGCACTTGTACTTATTTCAATATTGGCTAACTTAAAAAAATCAATCAAATAGAAAAATAGAATATAATGGAATCAACTTGAATCTTTGATTTAGAAAATATGGAAAACTAAAGTTGATTTTGATATTTCCATTTTTGATCTTCTTAGTTTTAATGGGCAGCCCTTTTTAAGGATTTTCTTTCTTCTTTTAGTGTCTTCACTGACTCCTAATTCTCCTCCCTTTCTATAACCTTCATAAAGTCATTTTATAGAAAAAATTAGGTATTTTGTGTTTCTAAAAACCTTTAAATCATGACTTTACGCTATCACAAATGGTTACACTGCCATATGCTAGACCATGTTTGTCAACATACACAAGAGTTTATCTTTATATAGGCATAAACAACATCTTTGAAGTTCCATCATGTAACAAAGTTATGATATTCAGATGTCACAATTTCCACTTTCTCCACTTGAGGTAATTAGCGATAACACTTGAGTAAATGGCCCATCATGTTCAGTGTCTTCCTAATCTTCAAACTTTTGATCTTTACTAAGTCCATACACTCTTGAAATATCTCAAATATCTCTTCACCCTTTTCCTACTTATTTAATTTCTTTAACTTGCTCAATAAAGGTGAAGGATTAGTGTTAACAATAATAAGGGACTCAACACTCACCTTCGAGCAAAATGATATATTATTTTATCATTCTAGATCCTTCTTCATTTCTGCTCCATAAACAATCCCTTGATTAGTCCTCTCAAGACTCCCAAGCTCCTTTTCACTCCATAAGTTTTTTAGACTAGCATTCCTTGGATACACTTTGGATTGGGATGGCTGCTTCTCTTCGCTTTGTGATTCCAAGTGGTTGATAGTTCCAACCATCTGACCCATCTGACTTGAAAAGGTCAGATATCGAGACATTACATCTTGTTCGAATCAATTTACATCTTGATATGTTCTTAATAGATTATGCATTTATTCCATAACACTTAGTGTTTAATGATATGAAATGCTTCAGACATTCACCATATTTGGTTTTACGTAGAATTTGGAAGTTAAAGAGCTAAAGTGAGTCAAAAGCATTATATTTAAGTTGTCTTCTCGAGATTCACACTCATTTTATCTTCATGGAGTAAGAAGGAGAAGGATTAGAGTAAGAGGAGATAATAAAAAAGAATAAAATGAAGAGTATATGTTGAAAAAATCAAGAATGAAGAGTGATGGAAATAACTCATGGCCATGGCATAAAATTCATCGGTGTGAGCATGTTATTCACGCCCATGACTAATTTTTCATGGGCGTGATACCACCATACATGCCCATGACTCATATGTATGCTCGTGAACAACAATACACACTTGTGAGATGCTACTAGCTCACCCAAAAACATAGTTTTGAGTATTAATATATCATTTTGATGGTAAAAATGTTACGAAAGGTTAGAGAAAATGATTTAGTTCGGGATGCAAGAAAAGGGTAGAACTCTCATCCTTTGGAGACCCACGAAAGGTTAGGGGTTAGGCTTTCCTGACCCAATTCAAAGGTGATATCACTGTCGAAGAACTCGGTTAACCATTTGTTTCATTGTTTTATTGTTCTTTGTATCTATAAGGTTTGATTATATTATTCCATGCTTATGGATTTGGGTTTTCATGTATGAATGAAATATATTCTCATTATCATTAGATTGTTTATGTATGAACTCATTGTTAGAATCTTCACCATAATTCGTAATTGTTGTGCTTTGGTATTTCTATAATCGTTAATATAATCTGTAATTGTTATGCTGAGATTCATTTGTACAACTAATAGTTTTAAATCATTAGGGATACAATCCATAGTAGTTGTGCTTTCGATTAGTGTCAAATCATTAGGGATAACATAAGCTTGTGTGGTAGTTGGCTTGATTAATCTATTTTCCTAATTTGTAATGCAATTGTACAATTAAATCTAAAGAACATATCCTAGGTTATTTGATAGCTACGTTTAATTAGCGAGTGTTTCTTAATTAAACACAACCTAAGGGAAAATCAAGATTAATAAAGCTTATGAGTAATCGATGATTAATAGTTGCTAAAAGTGGTAAGAGAACAAAAAAATCAATAAAGTATGTTTACCTAGGTGTAGGCTGACATTGAACCGATGAACGATGACCTACCGACTTCATCACTTTCATCATTTTTAAATGTTTGTATAATTTGTTTTTATTAATTTAGTTTTACTTTATTTTGTTATTAAACCAAACCAACCCCCTCTAAAACCTAAACATCGATTATTTTTGTAACACCCCACTCCTACAAAACCCGAACCCGACATCGATGGTGATGCCCAAATCCGCGCCCTGCGAGGGTGGCGTGTAAATTTCACTAACAAAATCCGATCCCATTTCAATTTATTTCTTTCATTGGAACGAGGCACACTCAATTGCGGAAATTGATAATACAATTGAGCCAAATTGGACCCACTTTATTTCAAAGCATTTGCAAACACAATGTCAATCACATTACTTTCTGTACACTCATAAATTACAGAAAATCCAATTTATACAATACTAATTCTAA
>JAOSBN010033594.1:0-16076 GCA_027563595.1 Erythroxylum suave
AGAGCTGCTCAAACTGAAAAAAGAAGAAGATTTTCGGTGGGAGGACAGACACCAGCAAGCATTTGACAAGATAAAGGGATATTTGTCTTCACCACTAGTGCTCATGCCACCTAGGAAAGACCATCCCATCTGTTTATACTTAGCAGCGTCAGAGACTTCAATTGGGTGCGTTTTAGCTCAAAACAACACTAAAGGTAACGAACAGTCCATTTACTACTTGAGTCGAACTCTTAAAGACACTAAAGTCAGGTCTGATTGAGAAGGTGTGTCTGGCCTTATATTTCGCATGCACCAAGTTAAGGCATTACATGATGGGAAATTTGGTGATTGTGGTGTCCAACACCGATGTGATTAAGTACCTGTTGACAAGGTCGATCATCACTGGGAGGATAGGAAAATGAGCTATTGCGTTGGCTGAATTCTCTCTCCAGTTCCTACCTCAGAAGTCAATGAAAGGGCAAGCCATCGCAAATTTCCTGGCTGATCATCCAAGTGTAGAGGTCCTCGACACCAGAGAATCGGACCTGAATGTATTCTGCTTAGAAAAAACTCCCTAGATTTTGGAGTTCAATGGGTCAAGCACCACCAATGCCGCAGGGGTAGGAGTCATCATCATATCACCAGTAGGTACCAAAACTACGCTCTCTTTCAACCTCAATTTTTTGTGCACCAACAATCAAGCTGAGTATGAAGCTCTGATAATTGAGTCGGAGATCCTCAAAGAATTCGATGCCAAAGATTTAGCTATATATCGAGACTCACAGCTGGTCATCAGACAACTAAATGGAGAATACAAGTGCAATAGCTTCTCTCTGGCATCGTATTTTGCTGTCGCGGTTCAGTTGTTGGACAACTTTGAGAGTGTGGATTTGTTCTATATTCCACGGGAGGATAACTGGGAGGCAGACTCAATGGCTAGGGTGGCCTTCGGAATAAATATGTCTGATGAATTAATGTATAAGTTCGTTCTTATTCAGAAGAAAAATCATCCTGCCATCGAAGGCTGGGGGATGCCAGTGGATGTGCTTAATACTGACGTAGAGTGTGCTGGTGACGGGAGGAGCTCTATCAGAGAGTATTTGAAAAACCCAAAAGGGAGGAAACCCTATAGAATCAGGATGCAGGCACTAAATTACCTGTTGGTGGAAGGCACTCTTTACCAGAATAGCTTCGATGGCCTCCTCCTTAGATGTTTAGGCCTAGTGGAGCCAATGGAAGACTTGAAACAGGTATATGAAGGTGTATGCGGTGCCTATCAATCTGGGGAGAAAATGAGTTGGTTGATTCGTAGGCATGGTTATTACTAGCACCAGATATTTGATGACTGTTTCAAATACACTAAGGGCTGTAAGTAGTGTCAGAGACACGGGAAAATCCAGAGACTACCAACCGCAGAACTGGCAGGTATAATTAAACCTTGGCCCTTTCGCAAGTGAGCCATTGATCTGATTGGGAAAATTTACCCAGCGTCATCCAAAGGTCATTCTTTCATCATAATGGCCACTGACTTCCTTACCAAATGGGTGGAGGCTCAACCGATAAAGAAAGTCGTGCAAAAAGAAGTAATTTAATTTATGAAAGAAAATTTGATCCACAGGTTTGAGATTCCTGAGTCGATTACCACAGATCAAGGAACGATGTTCACTGGAGAATTAGTCAAGGAATTCGTAGAGGATTACGGTATCAAACTGTTAAGATCAAGTCCATATTACCCTGAGGCAAATGGACAAGCCGAGGCCTCAAATAAAGTCATAATTAATATTCTACAGAAGATGATGGAGGACAATCCTAGGGACTGGCATAACCTCCTCTCAGAGACTCTATGGGCATATAGGACATCGAAAAGAAGTGCGACTAGGGTTACCCCATTTTCATTGACCTTCAGACATGATGCTGTACTACCTATGGAAGTAATGGTGCCCTCTTTAAGAGTTACATGGCAAAGCAATTTAACGCCAGACGATTATTTGCAAGCCATGATGATGGAGTTAGAAGAGTTGGACCATGTAAGGTTGGATGCCCTCAATAAGATGGTTCTACAGAAAAAGAAGGTGGCCAGAGCCTATAACAAGAAAGTAAGAAGAAAGAATTTTGATGAGGGTGACTTGGTCTGGAAGTTGGTACTGTCCATTGGAAGCAAGGACCGGGTGTACGGGAAATGGTTAGCGAACTGGGAAGGGCCATTCCGAGTTCACAGAGTGTTACCTGGGAATGCCTACTGGTTATCAAGCCTATCCGGGAAAATTCACGAAAGGTGCATCAATGGAAAGTACCTGAAGAGATACTATCCCGCCATGTGGGAGAACATCCAAAACGAGTAGGATTCAATATTTACTACGATGGGCGGCCACTGACAAACTATTGTAAAGTGGGCCGCCCGACCTTGTTATTAACTTAGCATAAATAAATAGAATAAAATTTGATTATGCTCATTCATCTAAGTTCAAATTTGGCAAAACCAAATACAAAGGTCTTTCCAAAAGGATTACAAACCACAAGGATTACAAAAAGGAATATTGAGTGTGTCGGATATCGTCCCACTGGACTAGGCAATCATGAATGGTTCTTTCAGTACCTCTCAGATTCGAGGAACACACCACAATAGAGGGATAAAGCTTTTTTAACTCTTCGCCACTTTCGATGGACTCCTATTTCTACACCTTCAAGGCCTCCTTTTTGCCTACTAAAGAGGCCCAGTGTCTTGACACCTCTGGCCGAGTGACGGCGACCTTTCCTTGAAGAATTGCGATCTCTTCCTCCCAAGCTTTTATTTGGGTAAGGTGGTTGTCAACTGCCAGCTTGGAATCCTTGATATCGTCTGCGAGTGTCTCTACTGCTTTCTTCTGGAGACCGTAGGAAGCGTTCAAAGCTTGGAAGTGACTCATCTGGTGGTTGGCGTCTTCTCTCTGGATAGAACAGGCAGTGAACTAGGCCCGCAGACTACTAATTCTACCTTTCAAGGAGTTCAGCATCACCTTTTTAGTGGCTAGGACATCCGAGGACAGAAGGACCTCCAATGCCTGGAGTGACTCCTGTATAGTAGTCTCATCCAATGACTCAAAATCAGATGAGAAGAAAGCCTTCGCCTTTTCCTTGACGGCAACTACTTCTTCCGGAGACACTACAATAGGGATTGTAGGGGGAGGATCGAAGGTACTCAGATCTATGGCAGCCAAAGGGTCCTTCCAAGACAGCTCTTCCTCTATTGTAGCACTAATGGACACTAGGGCCTACAAAAAAGGGATGCAAATCAGTAAGAACGTATCACAACAAAGCAGTTGGTGCAACGAAGTACATACCGTTGTGGGAGAAGAGGCCTGGTCACCAAGGGTCCTAGTGTCCAGGGTATCCTCGGTGACCATTGGCGCAGTGTCTGGGTGGCCACCCACAACTTCCAAGCCTTGGGCTTCTTCGTGGAAACTCAAATCCTCCTCCTCTTTGCCTGCTCCATCCAAACCTTCATCACCGTCGACCTTCAGAGTCCCAGTGACCTCTTTTAATTTCGGCTGACTAGCCAACCTCCCAGACCTACGGGAGCCAGTAGAAGCAGTTTGCTTCTTGTCCAGTGTTTGCTTAGCTTTGACACTGGAGGAGGCCTTAGGCTGCTTAGGTGTCTTCTCACCTAAAAGAGCTACAAACAATAGACAAAGTCAAGGAAAAGAGAGGAAGGAAGAAATGGAAATGAAGGACGACGACCTTGGTTAGCCTTCTGGACTTTACTCTTGCCTGAGGCAGCAGACAGCTTCCCTATAGAAGCCAAAGGAGAAAGAGCACCTGGAAGCAAAGGAAGTGTCAAACATGGACACGAAGTCTTAAACAAAAAATAAGTCACCAAGTATACCTTGGTTAGGCAGAGAAAGGATGAAAGTTTGAGAGACATGCTCCCACCAAGAATCAAAGGAGTCAGCCATCGAGGCTGGGTCCCTTTCGACACAAATGATTGGCATTATGCCAGGGTCCGACAGCTTTTCCTGGCGCTTCTCGACGAACTCCTTGACTTCGGCCTCCAACAGAGAAACTCTACTACCATTCGATTTGGAGAGGCGCTGGATGGCATCCGGACAACCCTGCATCAACCCAAACTGGCGGCACCACAGCTGCGGCATATAGATCTTGCAGCAAACCCCCTTTGCTTACCACCCCCTTACAACATGGCGGAAGTCCCGCTCAGGAGGTGCCGAGCCTCACAAACTAGACGCCAATCCCTCTTCTGCTCCTCGAGCATCCTAGACATGTAGCGCTGCAAGTGCACGGGGAGAACATCCCATTCCACCCTGCGATTAAACAGAAACATAGGAGGGGCATCCTGCCTCCTCAGGTTCAGGAAGTACCTTACTACCTCCCCCTGGGATAAGGGATAGGGGTAGTAAGAGGCAGCAATTCCAGGAGCGACCTCGTCCCTCCAAGGCGAGGTTGAAGAGCGTAGGGCTGGAAAGTACAGCAGGAGCCACAATTGGAGGAGCCAGGCTGATGGTGGCAGCTCTTTGAAATGCTCCGAGGTAACAACCACATATAAGCCCCGGTAACAATGATCAAGGAAGATGCTGGCCATAGAGACTTGCTGACCTTGGTGCAAAGCAAGGGCTAGGTTCTTGGTCTCCTTGGTGAGACGGCCAGCGGGGGAGCAGGTGATGTACTTAGCGACTAAGTACCACATCAAGGCCAGATTCTGACTTGGCAGGTCCAAATCCTTGGCCTACTATATCACCTGAAACAGAGGAAAACTAATGATTAACAATGCTGGAAAATAGAGGAAAAGCAGGCGGCAACCAATATAAGGGATACTCACCCCACTAAAGAAAGAGGCAATGGGTAGAGAAACCAGTGACTCCTCTAAAGAGCTGTCTTCCTCTAGGAAGACAGTGGAGGCAGCTTCCTCCCCTTGCAGCAGGAGACCAGTGATTGCTACAACATCCCACAAGGTCACCGACATTGGACGATGCGGGAACAGAAAAGAGTTACAACTGTGGCTCCAAAATCACAGCGCTCCCATGATCAGATCCCGATCGAAGTACTGTTAGTGTAACGACAGCTCGATAAGGTCAGCTACACCTGCTTGTTTTCAGTGACCTTCAAAGTGTGGCCGCAAAGTGGTCACCTAGGCCTCGTACTCTGACGCGTTAGGGAGCCATGTCCTCTGCTCACCAGGAACAACAAAAGAGTCTCGGTGAAGGAAAAGAGTTTCCCCCTTGAGCAACAGAAAAGGCATGCTCGGAGGGGTTATGGAGCACGGAGAGATGGTAAGGCATTACTGGGAGTCACTCTGGAGAATGAACAGAGGCTTTAGAATGGAAAAATGTTTTGAAAGGAAAATAAACATTAAAAGAAGGGTCCATATCTGTCCAGTGACCAGGGCTGTAGAGGTAGGGAGAGCTACAGTGGTCTTCGAGCCTACAATATAGAGATGGGGTCAGCGTTCAGAGAAAATTTGGTAGAGTTTCCCCTGTAAATGGGAATTCCCAAAATTGCCTGCACAAAGAAATACACTCCTAAAATGTGTCGCAGTATACACAACACCCAAACCTCGAACTCCAGAGGCACCCGAAACTCCAGAGGTTATTGAGACCCTTCAGGGTCATCAGAAAGAGGGGGTCACCCAAAATCGAAAAGGGAGTTCGAGAAGACTCGTACCTGACATAGTGATGAACGATTCACGGAGTTTAGTGATGGAGAGAAGAAAAGCGACAGTACTTTTGGAGAAGGCAGTTTACGGAAGTTAGTAAAAGTCACGCGGATAGAACAGGGGAAACGGAAGTGCAGGCTTACTAGTAGGTGGTGACGGTGACAGAACTCTTGTAGACGATGGAGCGCCGGTGATGTAAAAGGGCTGAAAACCAAAAGATTACTTAACGGCGAGAAAGGGACAGAAAAAGAAGCGCGCGAGCGATGGAGAGAAGAAGAATTTGGGAGAAATTTTGGAAACCATTCTGCGACTGTGTAATAAAGAACATAAAGTAGCTTTATATATGGACGATACGGCGGTTTCTGGAAACTGAACAGGTCACGTTTTAAAGAGGTGAAACGAATGGAGCTCCTTCGGGTAGACTTTAATTGACGCGCTTTTGTCAGAAACCCTTTGAAATTTCGATGTCGATGATTTATGCCTGGATGACCAAAATGAGGGGACTAGAGTCATTACCAAGCGGCATGTGGAGGACCTTTGGGTATTACCTTGTAGGAAAACAAAGTGTCCAGTGAATATAGCCAGATATTGAAGTGCCACCGTAGGGCTTATTCTTATAAACCCAATGGTGCAGGGGACATCTGTTTACACCTAAAAATGAGTTCGGCCTATTTTTACTGTTAGGCCGAAAACTCGAAGCCCAAAGAAAATCCATAGTTCGAAGTCTAGAAGAAAACCACTGTCCTTGGCCCATCAGATTCTAGTGTCCAGCAAAGAAGGGAGTAGTAGAATTTGAGTTGGAGTGGGAGTCTTGAAGTCCAAGATAATGAGGAGATAAGGATAAAGTTTTATCCAAATATTATCTCTATAGGATAAGATAAAGATTTATCCAATCTTATCCCTATCCAACAAGATAAGGTTTTATCCAAATTTATCTTTATCTAGCAAGATAGAATTTTATCAGGATTACAAGTTTAATTGCAGTGAGACACTCAATTCGAAGTTCGGACACTGGCCATAGTCCATTAAAATTCGGTGACTAGCAGAGGAAGATATGATAGAGTTTAATTTGGAGTAGAAGACCGGGAGTCCGAATTTAAAGAAAGGATAAGAGGATAAGGTGATGGACGCCAGCCAACCTAATTTTCGTTGATATGATTAGAATTGTTTTGAACTTGATCTTTATCTAGTGAGATAAGCTTTATCAAGATTTCAAATTTGAATTGAGACACTCATCATCGGTGGCTATAAATAGGGGTTTTGAAGAAGAAGAAGGGATCCCACTCTTGAAAAATCAAAGCCTGGCACTCCAGCAAGTCTTCGCATTTTTAACTTATTTCTCTATTTTTCAGCAATCCCTTATTTTTCTTAACCCAACATTTTCTTTCCAATTGTCGTTAGCTTTCCTTTCAATTTTTAGTCATTGCGTTTTGCCAATTTGTTTATCAATGAAGCAAAGTTCTTTCTGTTAGATTCCTGTCCCTTTTCTAACAATACACAGTCGTTTTGATTTTCTGTCAATTTATAAGGCGCAACAATCTTTTTCTTTATTCTTTAGTTTGGAAAAACTTAAAATTCTTGGCACGCTCGCAAACTACTACAAAGGGCTATGTGTTGTCCTTTAGCAAAATAAAGACCAAACAGTTGGTAACTAATATTTTTTTTATGACAAAAATAGTGTGGTCACTATTTTCTGTCTTGTTGTGATGAAATAGTTTTTCGTCACACAATATTTTTCTTGTTGTGATAAAACATTTTGTCAGTAAATATTCAATTAATTAGTGTCTACTGCATATTGTCACAATAACCAAACTGTAACTATGGTCACTACTAGTCGCAATTTAATGAAAAATTTTTTATGACTAACTATTTTTGTCATTACAAATACGAATTTTTTATGACTACACAATTGATTGACACTATTGTTTAAATTATATGTGATTGACAATTTATAGCAATTTAGTTTCTTACACAATTAAATTGTCACTATTAATATATTAATAGTGTTAAATTTTATTTTATCACTATGTTTTGTTATCAAAAGCCTACGAAATTTGGCGTAAATATAATTTTGGCTAGAATTAATTGTAATTGTGACAAAACATATGTTGGTAACTAATATTTTCTATTTTTTGACAAAATATAGTGTGATCACTAATATTTTGCTTGTTGTAACGAATCAATTTGTTATCAAACAATATTTTACTTGTTGTGACAAAACATTTCATCAATAAATATTTAATTAATTAGTTTCTACTATATATTGTCATAGTAACCAAACTATAACTATGATTACTACTATTCGTAATTTGGTGACAATTTTTGTGTCTAATTATTTTTTCATCACAAATACGAGTTTTTTTAGTGACAAGACAATTGATTGACAATATTGTTTAGATTAGTTGTGATGATTTATATTTTTACTAATACAATGGTAATTGTGGCAATTTAGTTTCTTTCACAATTAAATTGTTACTATTAGGATATTAATAGTGTTAAAGTTTATTTTATCACTAAGTTATGTCACTAGGTGTTTATAGCCATATCTTCTATGAAGTCTTAGTTTACCTCTAGTGTCTTATTGTTAAGCATATCCCCAATCGCTACATTTATTGATTTCCTGGTGCTTTGATTAAGCCCATTGTAAAATATTTTGATTTGTATCCAAAGGGGTACCCCGTGGTGTAGGAATCATATCAATATCTCCTTAAACATTTCATATGTATTGTATAATGATTCAACTTCAACTTGGGAGTAAGAGGAGATGTCACTGCTCAATTTAGTAGTCTTAGCTGGTGGGAGGTATTTCAAAAAGAATTTCTCAACTGCTTGTTCCCAGATAGTTAACAATGATCGTAACATCAATTTCAACCATTTTTTGGACATTTCCATTAAAGAAAATAGGAATAAATGCTTTCTAATGGCATCATAATTAGCTCTGTTGATTTTTGAAGAATTACAAATCTCTAGAAAATAAAAGATATGCATGTTTGGGTTTTTGTCTATGAGTCCATCGAATTAGACAGACTACTGCACCATCTAGATGATATTGCGCTTTATCTGAAAATTATTGACACTAACAATTAGTTAAACGATGTTGGATGTTGCAATAGTCAAATTAAGTCTAGCATATTTGAACATGGTCCTTGATTGGTTAGCCATGTTGCGGGCTTCTTGTTTATCTACTTGACCATCTAAGTTCTCTATTTAACGATCTAGTTCAAACTATTGCAGTTGCATCCTATGAAGGTTTATGTGCATTGTTCTTTTAATCTCTATATTTGCATCGATTAAGTACTCAAAAGTACTTTGGGTCATAAACTGACCAAGGGTCAAAATCTATAAAAAAAGAAAGAAAACTAAACAAATTACTCATAGAAAATAACTTTAAAATAAAATAAAATTGGTAAAGTAATAAGGCCTATGTTTTCCTAATATTACTTTAAAAAACTTGATTGGATTATTTTTCTATACCAATATTAAAATTTACCATAAGTGTATGATGTAGCTATAACTAGCATAGAAAAGTATGGGTCAATCCCACAAGGAAAATTATTAATAGTAGTTACCCTTTTTCTACTATCTAATCTAAGAATTTGATTTTTGATTTTTAATTAAAAATAAAACTAAACAAATAAACTATATTAAGATTAAATAACAAGTAGAATAAAAACAAAATCAACCTCAAATAATGGTGTCTAAGTGATGAATAATCCTAAAATCATTAACTTGTTATCCTTTTATCATGCAATTATATTATTGATTATTAGACCATGGAAATTCCTATCTTATGTTAATAAGTCTCTGGGGACTATTAAAAGCTAATCCATTAGTTAGTTAATAGAAATCTTATTAAAATTCCTAGGATTGCTTTATGGATTTATGAATTCTACTATTAGGTTTAACCCCAACCCAGAGGATTTATGTTAACCTATCTCTAGTTTTGCATGTAACTCCTTCCAATTATGAGAAATCTATTCATATTAGAGGATTGCTCAATCTTAATCATATAAAGTGAAATCCTGCATTAATATTATGAATATATTAGAATAAGAATAAAACACATAATTGAATCATAATAAATCAATCAATATAATTGCCGTAAATAAAATATTAAAATGTATTATTACCCCAAATAGGGTTCAACATACCTAGATACTAAACATGTTTGGTTACTAACCATAGAAAATGAAATAAATAAACATGTAGAAAAACTAATAGAAAGCAGAGAAATCATAATTTTAGATCTCCCTTTCTCTTCTATTGAATCTTCTTGAAATTTTGGACTTGATGTAATCTTCTATCAGATCTTTGATCTTAACTTTGTGATTTACCTCATCCCTTGATCAAAATCACCACCTCTCTTTGTGGTTTACTTCTCAAAACTACTACAAAACTCGACCTTCTTAATTTGCCTTCACTTTTGTGCTTTTATAGTAAAATTTAGGGTTTTTGGGACATATATGGTCACTTACACGAGCGTGTGAGAGACCTATATCGTAGTATACACAGGTGTGTAACTGTATATGACTAGAAACCAAATTCTTCAACCTTTACGTGTTTATATGACTAGAAAACAAATTCTTCAATCTTTACACATTTATGAAGACTTAAACAGTCTTTATACATGGTCATATTGGTCCTTAGTTGCGTCAAATCTTTGTCGCATGCTATGATTTCATCCTAATTTTTATCCTTTTAGTCCATAAAGACAATTATAACCTATAAATGCACTTATAGTGAATTAACTACCAAAAATAGAACAAAATTATGAAATATCAAGCAAAACATGTTAAATGTGAGCGAATACTTATCGCTAAATTAGCATTTATCAAAAGCAAAATGAAGGAGGTGCACTAGGGGGTCTCGACTACTAGGTTGTTTCTCAACTAAGTGCTCAGGGATGATAATCTTAAGTCTAAACCTCCTTAAAACTCTCATATTAAAATAATTATTCTTAAACTTTTTTCTATCCATATTAAAAACAATTAAATGGCTTTAAGGGATTTAAGAGTAAGAGTAAGGAAAGATAAGTCGTCAAATGTATGATCTGCAAAAATATAGCTTCTCATTGAAAAACCAATTCTACGAAATCCAATCCTTAATTCACCTTTAAAAAATGTGAAAATTTAAAATTTGCAATAAAATTTCAAAGTTCGTTAAAGGAATTTATGAACTATACAATGTTAACAAGAAAGTTAAAATTGACCAAATTAATTCATTATTAAGAATAATAAAAAAAACTTAATCATAAAAACATTGATTAGACTTTTAATTTCGTAAAAGTAGAAAAACAAGTCCAATTTAACCAAAAACTAACGGATTTTGAAAATTTCAATTTTGACATTATACCTAAGTCTTAAGATTTTTAATTAGAGCACAAACAAAAGATTAATTAATTGCTAAAAATTTTCATATTTGATCCTAATTGAATTAATCGACCATCAATTTCATTAAATATCATAATTTTCAAAAGCTTTTAAATTCTCAATTTAAGCGTGTAAAAAGGTCTAAAATTCAAATCTTGCTAAATTGGATCCCAACATATGCGATTGGAAGTTTAAAAAGCTCAAACCAACTTCCAACTAATTGAAACAATAATAAATATTAATAAACAACTATGAATTTTAAAAAATTTGAACTTTCCCAATGTTAATACTTTAGAATGTTGGAAATTCAAAATTGATGCAATTCAACAATGTTTGAATGAAATTTGAAACATAAACCCTTTACAAATCATAAAATCAACTTGATTAACAATTTCGTGAAAGTGTAATAAATTTGTAAACTCCTTTATTCAATTAGGATTACAGTTTACCTAAATTTAAATTTATTAAGTTGAGGTTAGGTGTTGACAAAATTTCATCCTACAAGTTTAGAGGGATTTTTTGTTATATTATATGTCACTTCAGTGTCGTTGAAGAAGGGGAAACCTTTAGAGAAGAAACATATTGCCTTATCAGAAAGTTAAAATGCACTAAAAGAACATGATGAAACTAGATGAGATCATTATAACTTCTTAAAATTTTACCTCTATTCTGCTCCTTATGTTAAGAATTATTTGTTTTGGTTATGTTTTCATTATGATTAGTGATTGAAAACTTTAGTTAGTGTGAGAGATGTAGCTTATCATTGATTCTTAAATTACTAATGCTTAATTTGATTGCATATAAGCTAAAAATAAAGATAAAATTATGGTTGGTTTAAAGCAACAATAGCCCCGTAGGATACATATGAGAGACATATAGATGTTAGTGATAAGTGTAAATCCCTCATACCTCAAATTCAGTCAAAGGGTGGAACTATAATTAAAGCAAGCCTATCTATGCTATTTACTGATGTTTAGTGGATTGTATAGGGAGACATGATCACCTTTATAAAAAAATTATATATGATGACCTAAACACTTTGTTTAAATGCCCTCATAGAAGATAAGCTTCGTACGACATGTTTATGAAATGTTTATATTTTAACTTTATTTTATGATTATATTACTTAGTTCTTAGCAATTTTTGAGCATGTTTAAAATAAATTTTATCATTTTATCATATTTTTGGTTCATTGTCTTATAGGTGACGATTTTCTAGAGTAAATATAAAATTTAATGTAACTTTCTTTACAGTTATTCAATCGACAAGATTTTATAGTCATATGGAAAATAAAATGATGGAAAAACAAATTTATATAAGTGTTTGGGAGTCAATTCTATTTCAAAGATTCCAAACTTAGAGAATTTGTTTGAAAAAGGAACAACAGGTGTTGGACTTACTTGAAGACAAGTGTCTGTCTTTCATAAAGGTCTGAGAAGTTGAGAAGAATAAAAATATCGACACTAGAGTTTATTATAGCCCTACATTGGACTCAATTTTTTTAAAACCTAATAGAATTCACCCAGGAACCTTTTAGCAGAATTTTGAGATCCAACTATCTTATATTTTTATATTTTTTTAACATCAGAAGAAGATTTGGAGCAAGCATTAAAGGAGCCGGTGACATCTTCTCTACTTCTTACTTCCTACTATTTTCTTTATGTTAAGAATTTTTCTGTTTTGTTTTTACTATGCTTGGAGGCTAGAAAACCTAGTTAAAGTTATAGATGTTGCTTATAAAGATTCTTTAATTATTTATATATGATTTGATTATTTGATTGGTTGATTTATTTTTAATGTTGGATTCATGTTTAGACAACATAGCTTCAATCTTATAGATTGTATAAAGGTCTAAAAAGTTGAATTAAATTTATGTACTAGGAGAATAAACACTATGACCTTAGTGAACGACAATACCTTAAACTTTAAAGATAATTAATTAATTAAATTTTCTTAAAATGATGGTATGAATATCTAAAGACATAATAAAATAGACATTAATGTAAGAAAGTATACCCATCACTAGTTTTAAAAGTAAGCAAGCACTTTACGGAAAAAAAATAGAAATAGCTTGAGAAGTATATCCATAACTAAATTAGAACCAGCTTGAGAAGTATATCCAGAACTAATCTTGTGAGCATTCAAAATTTTGGATATTAGGAAAAAAAATTGATGTTAGTATAAGGTATATATGATGTTAATCTCATTATGATATCCAATAATATAATATGCAAACACATGATTCCCAATATGCATATTTTTTCATTCAAAGACATAGATTGGGGTTTTTTGTTTCTAAATGTTTTGGGAGACAATAAAGAATAAATTTTGAGTCTACTTCGTTCCAAGTAAGTTGTTCTAGCTAAGTTTATAATTTTAGTACACTTGAGTTAAATATTAAGCTTAATTAGAGTACTTATGATTATGAGTTATTACTATTATAAATAGGAAGATAATTGGATAGGTTATATAGTTTCTGATATATTTTTATTGGTATTGTGGTTTACATTTATTGGAGTTGTGAAGAACTATTATGTGAGTTTGCTATTGTGAAGTGAAATTATGAATTATAGCAAGTACTTAGCTTGATTGATTATGTTAAATCGCTCCTCTAAAATATAAGGAAAGGGATATTAAGAGTGAGGTTCTAATTTATTCTTTAATAATATCCCTTCTAGAGGACATTTCAAGGCTTATAAATTTAAAGAACAAGGAATTGTTAGACAAGAGGAGGCATGGTCATTAAGAAGACCATCATCTTAAATATTGATTAAGTTTTCAAGATTTGGAACATGCTTCAAAGTCTATAAGGAGATCACTTATTGACTTCATAAAGTGATTATTACCCAGAGGTAATTAAAGAATTTGTAGCTAATATAGAGGAGAAAGCCAAATAAACACCTAAAACCCTTTATTCCTACATTCATGGCATGAAAGTTTTCATTTTTCTAAAGAGATCATTAAGGAGTACCCTATACTACTATAAAACAATAGGAGATTGAGTTTTCATAGTGTAAGGCCATTAAGGCATTGTAAATTTAGCTAAAAGGAGTGTTGTATAAGTTTAGATTAAGGATCCTTATTTTACTAGATAGATAACTACTTATATATGCACTAGCCATCCAACCCCAGCTACTGTCTTACATCTTGAGCTATAATGTCCAACTTTAGCCTAATGATTCAAACTAGATTTAGACTATGGAGTTATAACTCATGCATTTTCTCTTCAACGAGTTAGGCAATACATTACAAGTATAATTGTCATCTTCGATGATACAATAAAATAGTAGCGTGGCTTAAAATAAGTTAGTAAATTTTTTTTCCTACTATTAATTAGTTAGCTTCTGGTAAAGAAAAGGTTAGACTTCTTTTGCTTTGGTGTTGAAAAAGACGAAGACACTGATTTTATCAATGATTATCAAATAAGGTTATTTAGGTACACTTAGATAAATAATAGGTGGTTTGATCTACATAGACTTGATAAAGGGTATTTAAACAACCTCAATCAAGAGGAGAGGGTAGATGATGATAATAAAGATGTCAAAGGTTAAAAAGAGAACAAAAGGACAACTAATAGCCTCTTGATAGTTACAATATGATTGCTAACATCATCTATTAATATACTTCATAGAGATTTATTAGTATAAACACCAAACTAGATTTGATAATGGTACATCTTAACTTCTTTCCACTGCCTCCACTATTTTAGTGACCTTAAGCCTGTCATCACTTCATGTATACTTATAATTTTATTTAGGATTTTTTATTGGAAGTTTTAATGCAAGTTTATGAGCCTCCACAAATTTAATTTATCAAAGTTGTGTAGGTTTTGAGTATAGTTATGTTCTTCAGGATAAGAAAAATTCCATTTTAGTTGTGCATGTTTTAATGGAGTTTCATGGATCTTTTATTTTCTTACTCTTTTTTTAAATTAAAAAATTATTTTCATTAATATGTTAAGAGTGGGGTACAAAACTTTTTTCTCCCATACAATATGGAACCTAATGCACATATGACTCTGGAAAGTTAAAACTAACTCCCCTTAACCAATGAACCTAAAATAAATCATCTTCTATCAAGAGCTAACTACAACACGCTAATTTTCGTATAAGAAGTTAAAATTACCCTCCTGCAAATCTCTAAGCTTCTACACTTTACTAAATTATGGATCGGAATCCCTACAACTCTGCCATAAGATTTTGTAGATAATATGTTGCTCTATGCTCTTATTATGACCCCTTAGGTAGGATTTGTCAAATGTTATTCTTTCCCTCTTTATTTATTCTGAGTTATAGTTTTGTAGCCTTCAGTTTGATTGTTACAAGGTGACTTAGATTTTCATCCACAATTCTTATTAACTATTTGTAGGTGATGGATCTCTACGTTCCCAAAGGTCCAATTCACTTGCTTCTAGCTTTGAGGTATTTATACTTCCCATATTCATTGATTTCCCACATGTAG
The DNA here is from genome assembly GCA_027563595.1 of Erythroxylum suave. Classification (NCBI taxonomy): domain Eukaryota; kingdom Viridiplantae; phylum Streptophyta; class Magnoliopsida; order Malpighiales; family Erythroxylaceae; genus Erythroxylum; species Erythroxylum suave. The sequence continues at coordinate 15,454 of JAOSBN010033594.1, forward strand.
TAGGTAATTGAGTTTGTGGTTCTAGGTGTTCATCTTTTTAATGTCTCTAAGACATGATTAGGGCCTGATTATAGTTTGAAGATTGTTTGCATCCTAAGAGTTACTATCTGATGTTACAGAGAACAATTTCTTTGACTTCATCTAATGATCTTTCCTTCCCCTAAAACCTCCTAAAATTTTTTCCCTTCATAACTCATATATACATCTACTTTATAGCTAGTAAGTAAACTTCCTTGGTAGCTTTAAGAATGGAAACAATCTAGGGGGGGGTTGAATAGATCTTTTTAATTTCTTCCAAAAAGTATTACAAAAAACAGAGAATTAGAACACACAAAATAAACAATCAAAATTGAAATGTAAAAGAGTAAGGAAGAAAGGAAAACACTGTTTTTATAGAGATTCAGTGCTAAGACCTACGTCCTCTACCTACGCTCCCACTTAGGATTTTGGAAAAACACTTTACTATAAACTTTTTAGTTCAGTGTGAACTTTTCAACACTAGTTGATTTCTAGCTCAAGCTACACCTCACAATCGATTTGTTTTTCGGCACAAATCCTACCTCCCAAATGATTTTCCTCTAATCACTCAACTCACAATAATCACAATGATAGGTAATTGAAAT
>JAOSBN010033698.1:0-16063 GCA_027563595.1 Erythroxylum suave
ACACTGTGTTTGGAAATGCTTTGAAATAAAGTGGGCCCAATTTGGCTCAACTGAATTATCAATTTCCGCAATTGAGTGTGCCTTGTTCCAATGAAAGAATAAAATTGAAATGGGATCGGATAGTGTTAGTGAAATTAACACGCCACCCTCGTAAGGCGAAGACTCGGACATCACCATCGATGTCGGGTTCGGGTCTTGCAGGAGTGGGGTGTTACATTTTGTCTGCTTTGGGCCTAACCCAAACCCTCACGGTTTTGCTCTTCCTAGCCTAGCTAGGAAAACTCGTCTTTGGGGGAAAGGTATCCATGCTCTTATAAGGCATACTTCGTTCCCCTCTCCAACCAATGTGGGATTCTCACAGTCCACCCCTTTTGGGCCCAAAATCCTTGCTAGCCTTCTCCCTTTGGGCCTAGTGTCCTTGTTTGCACAATGGGTCGAGGACCGGCTCTGATATCACTTGTAGCAGCCCAAACCACCCGCCCATAGATATTGTCCACTTTTGGGCTTTGGGCCCAGCCCAGACCCTTATGGTTTTACTTTTCCCAGCCCAACCAGGAAAACGCGTCTTTAGGGGAGAGGTATCTATACCCTTATAAGATGTACTTCATTGCCCTCTCTAATCAATATGGGATTATCACAATCCACCCCTTTAGAGCCCAGTCTAGCTGGCAAACAAGTCGGGAACCAGCAGCCCTAAGGGGATGGATAATGTGAAATCCCACATCGGTTGGAGAGGAGAATAAAGTATGCCTTATAAGGGTATGGATACCTCTCCCCCGAGCAAAACCGTGAGGGTTTGGGCTGGGCCCAAAGCCCAAAGCAGACAATATCTATAGGAAGGTGGTTTAGGTTGTTACATATGTCATGACAGTCACCAAGCATTTGTTTAACTTGCTTTTAAACCCATCCCACAATATTTACATTTTATAAGACCATCTTTATTTTTGTCTTTCATTTGTTTCTACAAGCTCTCTTCTTTATTTTCTTCTCTCCATCTTATGACCATCTCACTCTCACCCTCTCCACGTCGAGCTTCGCTGTCATCCAACACCTTGCTACTTTAACAAAATTCAATTATCATCATCTTGTTACTAGAAAACCTAACCTATTCCTCTTTGAAAGTTAACCATCGTGTAAACATGGAAAGTTAGGGTTATGTGATGTTTTAAAGAAGCTTGGAGTTAAACAAGTAAGTAAGCTATGATTTTTCATGGTTTGTTTTAAAATGAAACATATATGATGATAGTTAGAGATAGAACGTCATGAAAATGGTGTTCAAAGAGCACTAAATTTTTTATCAATGAATGAAGATCAATAAATCCTATTTTTGTGTATATGATCGACAATAGGTTATGAATTATGTTATAGATGTTTTTGAGATGGATTGATAGTGTAAATGGTGTATGAAAGTGTGCAAAAACTTTGATGGATGTATGGATACATTTGATGTTTTATTGTTGTTTAAATGATACAAAATGATTTATGAGTTCTTTTAGGGATGTTTTTGAGTTGGAAAGGAGGTGATTTTGATGAGGAAATGAAGTAGAGATGAACTATGTACAAGATGTGTTAGATGTAACTTATAGGAGTTAAAAATCTAGAAAACATGGAAGAATTTGGTTGGAATTTTTGGATATGGTGATCCATAATTGTAGGAATGCCTCCACGATCATGGGAAAGACAAGAAATGGTTAGAATGTTTTTGATGGCTTAGCACACGATCGTGGAGGCCTTTAACATTAAATGTTGTCTTTTAAGTGATGTTTGAAACAACTAATAATAAGATACATTCATATGGTGTATTTAAGCTTGAATGAGGCTTGAAATGAACGTAGTTTGATGCTTGAATAAGTTGATAAAGTGTATAATATGTTAGGTTGTTAATTGAGATTTTAACTAAAGAATGAATTGATGATATCATGTATCAAAAATTTGGAAATTTAGAGTCATTATAGGAATGAAGTGTTCTTAGGAATGCTAATGTGATCCAAAGGTGATGAATGATGTGAATTAAGTATGAATGAATCAGAATTTAGATATTATGTGATCATATAAAACTAGAAAAAGGATTAGAGAATGATTGATTGATGATCTTTGAGGTCTAAACCTAAGAGAAAGTAAGACATATGCAAGTTTTAATATTTGAATGACTAAGAATTATGACTAAGGACACATATCTGGGAAAGTCATTGAGCATGCATTGTACATAATACATATGCATATGTGTATGATTGAATACTTATGTGATTGATCAAGTTAGTAATGTGTACAATTTGTGTATTGCTTGATTTAGACGCACTATTTGAACGACAACATCTAGACATTGTCAGTCAGTCGGGGCAATAGTTATTTGGAGTTTGCTGTGATGTTTCTCATCAGAATCGATTGTAATTGCTTAAATTTCAATTATTGAACTAATATTTATTTAATGTGATAATTCTGGTGTCTGAGGAGTTCGATAGTTGGGAATGTATAGGGAGTATTATGATTGTATGTGAATATGAAAGAATAAGTGTACTAAACAGGTATGTTGAATGTTGGACTAAGGTTCGATGAAAATGTGAAAGTGACTGCATGTTATGAATGAAAGTGATTGATTGCATATAATATGAATTGATGCATCTCATTACATTGAAATGCATGACTAGATAAAGGAAGTTGTGATCGGAGTGTCCAGTGAAAAAGAGCTTAAAGCTCAGAAAATGTGTATAAAGAGCCACAGATTCAGTATTAAAATAAGCCCGGTATCCACAACAGATATGGGATAGTTAAAAAGACGTTCGGTCACAACAAAGTAACAACAAAAGTGGAGTCACATGTGCATTTGCATATACATCCTTATATGTATCTTATGGTTGAATAGAAATGAATAAGTGAAATGTTTGATATATAAGGAAAAATAAATGAGTATCTGTTGTGGTATAAAATGTGAATTGATCTATTGTTCTAAAACGAACCATGACATGATATTCAGTATTTGTGATGTGATTTGATTGTAAATTGAATTGTGAAATATCTTTGTGGTTTGATATTGGATGAGCGCATTGAGGATAGTTTGCTCACTGAGTTTGCAAAACTTGTCAAAATTGCAATCTTGATTTTCAGGTACGAGAGAGGAGACTTAGCTTCTCAGACATTCTAGAAGAAGCCTAGTACCTCATTTTTGTGAATGAAATGGCTCAAAGGTCAGTCAGCTAATATCTGAGGAGTCAAGTAGATTGTGTATAGTTCATTCCTTATTTCATGTAGAATATGTTGTAAAGAGTTGAAAACTCTGGGATATTTTTGATACGATATATATATAAATTATGTAGTGTAATGCTGTGTAACTATGTTTTATAAATGGAATGAGGAATTGAGCTTTTGAATATTGTGTTTATGTGTATGATGCCATATTAAGTGAATGTGACTGCTATAACATGCCGCTTTCATAAGGCATGTGTCCAAATGTCCTTGAGATGTTCAAGTATATGCCTTGTGAAGGTGGTATGTTGCAATATTGTTGTGGGTCTAGCCTTGTTTTAAAAATATCTTCTTGTTCAATATCACTAAATTTGAATTTCGAGAGTCTTAGTTGTCTTTATGGATAAAAAAGAACGAAGATCATGTAAAGTTAAGGTAAAAACTAATGTATCAAAGTTGTTTCTAGAAGACATGCCCATGTTGGAGTTAAACACACCTATTTCATTGGTGGGCATAGTGTGGGCATAGTCATATGTGTGACCATGTATGTTCTTATGATCATGTAAAAGTTGAAGGATGTTGTTTCACCAGTATGAGATTAGACACGCCTTTATGGTACTAGACATAACTGTGCTTAATGAGACTATTTAAGTGGTTATGACGGTGTATTTCCATAACTATCGACTATCGACTATTGAAGTGGGTCTAAGAAACATGATCATTAGACATGCTTATGTAGGTGACTATCTTTCAAATAAAAAACCTTATTTTATGAGATATAAAGGAAAATATGAAGGGCTTCAGATGGCACATAACAAAGAAAAAGAAAAAGATTGTGAGAGAGAACATGAGTGTTCTTCAGCTATAGGTTTTGAAGTTTTATCATTTAGGATTAGATTGGAGTAATATTGATTTCAGATATCAATTTGTACATAATCCTAGATCATTTTTGGATAACTTGTTGCTGTATTTGGTGATGTCTCAGGTTAGTGTAAATTGCTTAAGACTGGAACACTTTTGTAAGTTTATTATTTGTTTAGTGGATTTATTTGTCAATTTAGCTCATGATTTTCTCCTATATTGGAGTATTTTTCATGTAAATTGGTGTTCTATTTACTTTCTTGTCATGTATATTATTTAGGTTGTTTATTTGTTGTGATTGGGTTGTTTAAAATTAGCTGACCATTTTTTTTAATCTTATAGGTGTTATTGTCTCAAGTCCAACAATTGGTATCAGAGCTATAAATATGGAAAGTGGACATAGTTATATGGTTAAATTGACATCTATCAATTATTAAATATGGAGATTCATGGTAGAAGATCATTTATATTGCAAAGTTCTTAATGACCTAATTGATGTGTCTAAGAGCATAAAAGACGTCTTATTTAAACTAAAAAATATGTCAGATATGGTAAGGGAAAAGATGAAGTAAAAGACCTTAGATATTATTAGACAGTGCATTGATATTAGCATATTCAATCATGTATATAATAGATCGATCCTTTCAAGCTATGGAAGAAATTGAAGGGACTTTATGAGTGGAAGACTGCTCACAACAAGGCCTCCTTTATTAAGAGGTTTGTCAACTTGAATTTAAAGACTGGAAAATCAATGTTTAAGCAACTAAATGATTTCAGGATATCATCATTAAGTTGACAATGATGAAAATCATTCTTGATGATGAGCTTCAAGCTTTATTCCTATTAAGGTCCTTGTAGGATAGTTCGGAAACCTTGGTTAATACTAATGATTAAAAAATCAAACTATTTTACTAGTTCAGTGGTGAAAATATTGAACCGATCAATTTTTTGGTTCAAATTTCAACTTTTTGGTTCAATTTACTTTAGTTACCCTTGTTGTTAAAAATTGTTCAGTTTATTAATTAATCTATCGATTTTCATAAACTATATGGTTTTTATAAACAAAAATAACTAATTAACTTTAATTTAACATTCTTATTTTTCAATTAAACTTCAAATTTTTTAATGTCAATTCTAAGAATCAGCTAAGTCAGCAAATGGAAAGAGATTATGACATGTCATTTCTACACCAATCATGGTCATATAAAGAATTTTCAATATAAGTGGAAGACAGACTAGAAGAAGCAAGATCACCATAAAGGTGGAGACGAAAAAATTACTACATCAATGACTTAGAAGCATGGATGATCAGGTGTCATTGATTTGTGCCACTAGTGAGTGTTTCCTTATTGGTGACTTTAGTACCAAGTGGCTTGTTCATACAAGCTCCTCCTATCATTTTGTTCTAAAGAGAGCAAACTTATCTAATTACATGAATGGTAACTTTGAAAGTGTCAAGATGGGGAATTAGAGCTCTATTAGCATTATCAATATGGGTGACATTCGGGTTTGGATTGATATTGGGTACATGTTGATCTTGAGATTGTATAACACATTCTTGACTTTTGCCTTAATTTGTTGTCGTACAATGTGCTTAGCTAAAAGCACGCATTTAGGGATGGCAATTGGAAAGGGAGCAATAAAAATTACTCGTGGTGGGTTGTGTTACACCTTGTACAAGGCATATTTAAAGGTGTATGGTAGTGAATTACAATATGTCGTTGAAGAAAACACATCTACAAACATGTGGCATTATAGATTGAGATATGTTAATGAGAAGTGGATTAAGTTAACAACTGGTAAATCTTTTATTCCTACAAACATTATTGTCCCCTTTGACTCCTATAATTATTGCTTAGTTAATAAACAACATTGAGGTTCCTTTCATAAAGGTCTACCAGAAAGATAGGTAAGTTGGAGCTATTGCATTGCGATGTGTGTGGTCCTATTAAGGTGGAGCCCTTAGGAGGTAGCAAATATTTTATTACTTTTATTGGTAACGCTTCATGTAAAACTTAGGTTTATATGCTAAAAGAAGCTAGGTGTTCATGACTTTTTAAAATTTTCATATCTTGGAGGAAAGGGAGACAATGAGAAAACTGAAGTGTTTATAAATTAATAATGAAGGAGAGAACACTTTTAATGAGTTTGATGATTATTATACAAGATATGACAAATGACATGAGAAGGCAGAACTTAGTACTCGACAGTATAATGGTATTGTTGAGAGTATGAATAAACCCTTTATGGAGAAGGTTTAGTTTATGCTTAGAATATCCAAACTAGCGAAGACGTTTTAGGTAAGGCAATCCGAATTGCTATCTACTTGATCAACTGAGATCCATCAATTCCTTAGGCCTTGATGCTGCTAAAAGAGTGTTGATTGGGAAAGATCCTTTTTATTTGCATTTAAGGATATCAGATACAAGGCCTTTAAACATGTGCTAAAGGACCAGATATTGAAATTTGATTCGAAGACTACTCGTTTATTTGTTGAGTATGGTGATAAAGAGTTTGGTTATAAGTTTTACGACTTGGAAAAATATAAGGATGCTAGAAGTAGAGAAATAAGCTTTTATAAGCATAAAATGGGTGCAGGTCTCGTTAAAGAAGATATGATTACCTAAATTAATTTGCATTATGATGATATAGATGTTTCTTTTGTTTTCACTTCTGTTAATCAGCCTATAAATGAAGAGGGAAAAGAGCAAGAACTGGTTATGATGATAATGATCAAATGCAACCTGATGCTGATAAATCACATCATACATATGACGTAGATGAAGTCTCTAAGCATTATGGGTTAGGGGAGCAACCTATCCTTATATTGGAAGTTATCCAACTTTAAGGATCAACTAGAGAGAAGAATCCTTCTAGCATATACCCAAATATGGAATATCTCCTAATTGCTACCCTTCCTATAAATGAAGTCATACAAAGACAAAAACTCTTGACTTGAGGCAATTCAAAAGGAGATGAATTCCTTGAAAAATAACGGGAACTATAAGTTATTAAAACTTCCCAAAGGCAAGAAGGTATTGAAGAATAGCTGGTTGTTCAAGATAAAAAATATAGTGTTAAGCTAGTGAAACACATGACGAGATTAGTGGTGAAGGGATATAACTAGAAGAAGATTATTAACTTCGATGAGATATTTTCACTATTGGTCAAAATGACTTTGATTTTGATTGTAACTTCCAGCTTATATCTTGAACTTTAATGATTGAATGTGAAAACTACTTTCTTACATGATGACCTTTATAAGGAGATATATATAGAGTAGTGAGAAGGGTTTAATGTTCAAATGAAAAAGGATTTAGTCTGTAAATTAAAGAAGAATCTTTATGGGATCAAATAGGCACCAATGCAGTAGTACCGAAAGTTTGATTCATTTATAATTGGTAATGCTTATAAGTGAACTTTAGTTAACCCTTGTGTATACTTCTAGAAGTTTATTAATGTTTTCTTCATTGTTCTTTTCCTGTATGTTAATGATATATTAATTATAAGACAAGACATTGATATGATTTTCATGTTGAAGGACTTATCCAAATCCTTCGACATAAAAGATTTTAGGTCTATAAAAGTAGATTTTAGGCATGGAAATCATTAATGACATAAAGGTTGAAAAGTTATAATTGTTATAAGAAAAGCATATTGAATAAGTGTTTGAAGTCTTGCTAATGAAAAGGAGAAAGATAATATGTCCTCTATTCCATATTCCTCTATTATTGGTTTTTGATGTATGTCATAGTGTGAACTAAGTCGGATATCACACAGGTTGTTAGCTTGTTGAGTAGTTATTTATCCAATTTGGAATACAGTAGTGAAGTGGATCTTTAGATACTTGCAGGGCACTTCCAGAGGGATTTTGTGCTTCGGTGGTTGTGAGCCAATTTTAAAGGTTACGCAAATGTAGACACAACTAGAAATCTCAATAATAGAAAGTATACTTTGGGTTACTTGTTCAAATTTGTAAGGGGAGATATTTCTTTGAAATCCAAGTTACATAAGTTTATAGCTTTATTTACAAATGAAATTAAGTATGTTGCAGTTGTCAAAGCAACTAAAAAGATGTATTGGTTGAAGTAATTTCTTTAGGAATTAGTTATAAAACGAGATGGGTAGATGTATTTTTTAATAGTTAAAGTAACATATATTTGAGCAAAATTTTCATATCTTATTCTCACGCTAAGCATATTGATATCAAGTATCATTAATTATTATTTTTAGTTGACGAACAACTAATAAAATTGAAGAAGCTTTACACAGATAAGAATGGTGTTGATATGTTGACGAAGGTGGTCCTCGAGAGCAAGCTTAATGTTTGTAGTATGTTCATCAGGATGGCTTTTAAGTGATCAATGAGTTAATCTATTTCTCCTCTAAAATGGGCTGGAGGACAAGATTGTTGTAGGTGTAGCCCCATTTTAGAAATATCTACCTTCTGTTTAATAGCAAGAAATTTGAATTTTGGTAATCTTAATTGCCTTCGTAAATCTTAAGAAATGAAGATCATGCCAAGTTGATGCAAAAAACTGATAAATTGAAGTTGTTTCTAGAAGATATGCTCTTGTTGGAGTCGAACATGCCTGTATCACTAATAGACATGGTTATGTGTGTGATTAGTATGTTTTTATGACCAATTACACAGTCACACACATACCACGATAGATACGTAGCCATCACTTACACAGCTGGTCGACAAAATCTGCAAGTGCACAGAGTCATTCCTAGTACGTACACATTAAGTATTCCAAGGTCGTATCCCACGAGGACTAAAATACTCACTACTAAATTAATCCTAATTACTTGAATAAAAATGACAAGAAAATTAAAAGTTGATTGGATTTGAGTGAACAACCAATTGTAAAGACTATGAATAAACAAACAAGGAAAATTTCGATGTTGAGATTTAAGGCTTCGAGATTCACCAATTTAAGGAAATGGTCGGCAAATTATGGAATAGATTGAATGACAAGTTATAATAACAGTTGCACAATTTCACTTATATTCTCTCTTAAGACATACAAGAATACCCAACTAGTTGATTACCATTTCTCAATGTGAAACCTAACTAGTCAAATTCATTAAAAACAAGCAACCCTAAGTTATCACACTAGTTTAAGATATCTCTATCTCTAAATCTAATGTGTTTATCTTCCTAATGCATAAATCACATTTCACCTCTCAGTCCATCACATGATTTCTAAGATTGTATCTATGGTGATCAAGCATAGAAACAACAATGAAGCTCAAGAAAGATAAATATAACTCAAGAACTTTTATTCAACACCAATCAATCCATAAATATCCATCAATCCACAAAATAGGCTATATCCCTAACCCTAAATGGGGTTTAGTTCTAGAACATAATAATAGAATCAGAACAAATGGAAACAAGCAATATTCAAGATAGTGTAGAGAGAGAAAGTTGAAAGAACACAAAACAAGCTTGCTTCTCTCTCCCTTCTTCCTCTTCTTTCCTCTATCTTTGTGCCTCCACTGTTTCTCCTTGCTTTCAGTGCCAGATCCCCTATTTAGGTCTTTAAAACGAATATATATAGTGTCTTGGGATCAAAGAAACCTAGTCTTTGCTAAACAGGGGAATAAACATTATGTCTATGCCGTCAATGTCCGTTAGGCAGACATGACATCCGTTAAGCGGACACTTACGGATCTCTGGAGCATTTTGGTCAGTAAGTGTCCGTTAAGTGGACATGATGTCTGTTAAGCGGACACTTACAGGTCTCTAGAGTAGTTTGGACAATAAGTGTCCGTTAAGTGGACATGATGTCCATTAAGCAGACACTTATGGGTTTGTTAACCATCTTTCTCTGCTGGTGTCCGTTTGAAGGGACTTTATGTTCGTTAGGCAGACATACATTGAACATCTTCAAAAACGTGCCCTTTTTACCTTTCAAAAAGTCAGATCTCTCTTTGAGGTCTTCATGAAGGTTGTAGAGCTCGGAGTTCTCTTAGAAATTGCATTTGATTGAATATAATCTGGCATCTCCAATGAAAGTTATGTGATTTGCCCCAAAATCTTTCCAATTGTACCTATTAAGCAATAAAGTTTAAATGTGAGAATTAACTAATTAAAGTGCCCCATTCACATGAAGATAAGTCAAATTAGCTTCAATTCATCCCAAAATCATATACAAATAATATGACTTATCAAATACGTATCGATTTCACTTATCCTCAACATCTCCCATCTATTCTGGTCTTTAACTATTTTTGGCCTCATTCAATTCAATGTAAGGGCGAATGACTCTTTTTATCATATAACACCTCATACAATACTCTAATGATATCACTTTGATAATGATTGTTATACTTGAAGTCAATTAGAATTATACATTGATTTCATGTTCCTATGAACTCTAAAATATAAGTTCTAAGCATATCATCAACATGTAAGACTGTTGGTAATTCAATCATTCAGTCACTTGATTCTACATTCTTAGCCGTTAAGCACTATTTCGGCGTATTCTTACTAGGATGTATAGCCTAGGTTGTTCTTGGTGCTTTCTCCAATAATCTCTTTGCTCAATCATTATTATCGGGTACATATACTTCTTATTTCAATCACAAGTATCATTTTCCAATTCAAACTTAAAATTTATATTCATTTTCAATTCCTCAATAAGATTCACAATTCTAGATCCTCACTTCAGGCTTTGTCAATCTTTTTATGTGAAACTGATCTTAAATTTCAATGCAGCCAATCCCACTTCATTTTGCTCCAAAATTTAACTCGACATTCTATTCTCTTTATTGCATTAGGTTTGGTAACCTCAATATCTGAATTTATGCCATTCCGTTTTTTAATTTTATATTCAAGCATCAGATGCACATTAGCTTTATCGGGAAATACTCATTTGCACAATCATGATCTTTCAATAATTCTATCCATTGTCTCGATCTTATATTCAATCCATTCAAACTCAATAATTACCTCAACTTAAATGATTTGTATAAAATACAAATTGTCTTTGTACATGTAATGTCTCCAAACTCTCAAAACAATTACTGTTGTAACAAGTTTCAATTTATGTATCAAATAATCAACTCATGAGACTTTAATTGTCTCTATGCATATGAAATAATTTTATTTTACTGCATTAGATTTCATCTTTGTCTCTGGTGCGAAATATCATTACACACGGCATAATCTCCAAAACCAAACGATATAAATACATCGGTGTTATAATTCATCAAAGATTATTTTTACATTCATTAGTCCATACGATTTACACATTTTCCCTCAGACATTTTTGTCAATAGTAAAATCTCCTTAATAACTTTTGGTAGTTACCAATTTCCAGCTAATTCTATAGAACTCCAGATCTCTTATATATGCCATAGAGTTTTCCCACTTCATTATTACCTCTATTTTCTTTGGATCTCCCAATATGCCCCGTTCAGATACTGTATGACCCAACATTTTATTTAATCAAGCTAAGATTCACTCTTATTGAACTTGGCGTATAGTTGTTTCTACGTTCATGATATGTAAAAATTACCTAAAATATTCATAATATTCTCCTTAACTTTTCGAACACATTCAATATATCATCTATGATTATAGTCACTAATTGATCCAAACAAAATTGGGACACTTTATTCTTCAATACCATAATACTATCGGGGCCATCGTTAACTCAAACAAAGATTGCCAAAATTCAAGGTGCCCATGCTTAGTTCTCGTAATTCCTTAAGTAACTAATTCCTCAATGAGGTAATATTATCGCATGTTATTATGAGTTTCCCAATTGACTTCTTTTCCTGAATGATTTTCTCCATTCATTCGGTTTTCTTAGATTTCACATTGACTTATTCTAATATCTATTCATTCATACTAGTTTCTCCACACATTTCAATTTATTAAATCTTAACTTCCTGTGTTGGTAACACATTCATCATATCTGATTTATATCTCTCAAACATATTTACACAAAATATAACATGGGCCTATAGTCTCCTCGCACTAACAAGAATGTCAACTCAAATCCAAGAATCCAATCACATAATTAGATACTTTACATTAACAAAATGCATACACTCTCAATAGCATGTTTTACGTCTTATGCTTAAGTCTCCGTTAGGAATGGGACTCCATTATTCACTTTTGAATCATTACATATTCATTTATGATTTGTTCCTTCATTGATCATTCTTAAAAATAAACTATTTGGTCTGCTGAACCTAATTAGATGAAATTCTTCTTCTTCAAAAGAATACTTCTGGCTACTATCATCTATACTATTTCATGCAACCTTTATCAATCAGTTGTTATCATCATCACATTATCAGCCATTCTTAATACCTCAAGAAGACCAATTTCTATCATTCTTACAAGGTCATAATGTTCTAATTACCAAAACTCGATGAAGTAGTAAACATGATTACTATCGCATATGATTAGGTGTGTATCATCAAAGTCATCACACTTTGTCTAAAGATTTATCTCCGACAATTTACCAATTTATATCTTACACAAATGATACCTAGATCTCCATTGATCCCAGATAATATTTCTCTCTTTATCCTTGCCCACGATTGGGGTATCCCTACCACGATCGTGACAGAAACCTATTTTTGTCAGGCCACTATCATGTCCTACTCTTTCTTCCTCACATTAACACACATACTAACATCAATTCTACTCAAAAAAAATTTCCAGGATTTCTCTTTTCTAATGTTACTTCATTTCATATTAATTCAACTACCATGTCGATTACATTAACCCTTCTCATTCGATTCTTCATTTTTTTCTTAATCTCCTTATTACATAAAATCACATCTTGTATGCACTCTTAACTTTCTACTTACTACACATCATTCTTCTGATGTAAAATCTTTTATGTCTACTTCATTCCCCTTCTATTCTTTCCTCATTTCTATCTCATTTTCCTATGGTCATTTATTTCATCTTCCATATGTATATCCTCAATCCATTCATAATTATAGACGCATAATCCTCATGAAATTCTGAGCTCAATAGCAAAGACATATTCGCATGCTAAATCATAACTCTTGTAACATTAATCAAACAGCCATTTCGGTTCCAAATTCATCTTCTTAAGATCATAACAAATTTATGTTTTTCATTGCATTCTACTTGTATACTTTAATCTCATCATTTCCACTTATATCTCTACTTTCCTTAAACAATCCTCAACAATATATTCACATCTATATCACATTCAAGGGTATACCATCATAGTACAATATTGATATCATGTTCAATGATACAACCACACATACAAATGGAGTGAATCGTTATCTATTATGTAAAACCAAATACCATTTCTCATTTCTAAATATCCATAAACCTTCATTTCCTCACATTCTAACATATCATCATTCTTCTGCTAACAGTTCAAACTCTTAAGGAATGCTCATGCGTGTGACCCACGTAAATGCGACTCAAACTAGGGATCAGTTGTCGCTACATGCTAAGACATGTCTAAAATGCATTTAACTTGACTCATATTTTGAAAAACTCCCATATAAGATACTAAATATGGGCTCTGATATCAAATTGTAGCATCCCACCTCTCAAGACACGTACCCGACATCCTGAGTGATATTCGAGTATGTACCCTGTGAGGGTGGCATGCTAGAACAGTCAACAATCGAACTCATTACAAATATTTTTTATCAATGCACACGTATGTGGAAATCAATAATCAAATTGGGCCCATTCTTTTCTTTTGTAACATCAAAATCATATTTATTAATTATTCTCATTTACAAATCTTTCTACTTTGGAAAGTTATTACATACAGGAATATTCAAAATATACATTGTAAAGAAATTGCAAAATATACAATTTGATACAAAATAAGAAAAACAAATGCAGACGCGAACTGATGCCGATCTTTATCTCTTACTTGAATGCGGTGTTTATACTCCCGATAGCCTAACGGGGTAACTCTTCTAAGCCTGAAAAAATATTGTAAATTTTGGGTGAGTTTTTGCAAACTCAATGAGTGACCATCCTCGATGGCTCACTCAATCACATACACATACAGTTCTTATAATCACATAACACTTTGTTCACAGCATTCACATTCTCATTCAAGTACAAGTTAACAGGATATTGTAATCATTCGAACATACATATTAAATAAATATGCAATGCACTTGTGACTTACTTTTATTTATTCTTTGTTGTAACCGAGTGCCTATAACTATCCCGTATCCATTGTAGATACCGGGCTCATTGATAACTGTCCCTTATCTATTGGGGATACAAGACTAATTTTACATAGTGAGCCTTTGGCTCTTATATACTTTCTGAGTTTTAAGCTCCTTTTCACAATCTGAGCTTTAAGCTCTTTTTCGCATTTTGAGCAAGCTTTTTTGCTACTCCGGTCACAACTGCCTTTATGTTATCATGCATTCATATAATGAAATGCATCAGTCACATATGATCAATTAGTCACTTTATTTCACTTTACACATTCACTTTCACATGTCATCGAACATTAGTCTGGCATTCAACACTTAAGTTGAGAATATACTTATCTCTTCTCATTCATATACAAGTAGCACTTCAATATCACATTTATGCATCAAGTCTCAGACCTTCATTGTCCAGAATCAACATACACAAATCACATTAATATCAATTATATTTACATTGCATAACAATCATAACAATAATCGTTCAATGGAGAAATTGAAATCAGAACAAACAATGAAATGAGACCATCTAGGACAACTCACAATATGCACCAGATTAGTAATTGCTTCCAATATCTGAAAATGTCTAAATGTAGACATTTATCTGCACATCAATATTGTGCAATACACAAGTTGTACACACATCAATAATTGCACAATCTTAAGTATTCATTTATGCACAAATGTGTATATGGACTATATAGCACTCCTTCTGCTACG
Organism: Erythroxylum suave; assembly: GCA_027563595.1. Taxonomy (NCBI): domain Eukaryota; kingdom Viridiplantae; phylum Streptophyta; class Magnoliopsida; order Malpighiales; family Erythroxylaceae; genus Erythroxylum; species Erythroxylum suave. Next base: position 14,962 of record JAOSBN010033698.1, read on the forward strand.
ATCTTGCTGCATTATCTCCACCTTTAAGGCCATATTCTTTGCTTCCGACAAAGTGTGGATAACCCGTACTTCAATTTTGCCCCGAAGTGCTAGTCTCAACCCTTCCAAATATCAAGCAACCTGCTATCCTTCAGATTCTAGAAGGTTGTTTCTCTCCGCCAACCTCATTAACTCTGCGGTATACTCGTGCACTGTCTGTCCTCCCTGACTGCATCGTTGATATTGTTAGAATAGAATTTGCTCGTAATTCAGTGGTAAGAATTCCTACTTCAATAGAAACATCATTCTATACCATGTATGCAAGGGTCCCTTCCCTTCGCGCTCCCTCCGTGACTGAATCCTTTCCTATTATGTCGAAGCACCCCCCCTTTAGTTTACAAGCCACAATCTGAACTCTTTTCTCTGGTGCAATCTCCAGATATTTGAAGAATCTATCAATTTTTACAAGTCAATCTAAAAAATCTTTAATACCCAAACTACCATTAAAGTAGGGGATATCTACCTTTAGTCTATAATTCCCCGCATCTCTATCTGCAAGTCCACCATAGGCATCTCTCCTCCTATGCCCATTGTGTTATTGAAAACACCCAAATCTATTTGGATTATAGTAATCTTCTTTCTCCAAATCCTCCTCATAGATTAGCTGTCTCCTCGTAGGCACAGTTCTACTTATAGGTTCACCACGAGCCATCTCCACCCCTGGTCTTCTACGGTTATCCTGCCTCCTAGTGTAACAATTCCTAGAACATTCAAACGTTCCATAATCTCTTCAAGATGGTCCTCGAAATGTCAAAATCTGTTTTCTATTTACTGCTCTAGACACTGCTCCAAAAGTTGCAACGCTTTGTCTTTTAAAAAAGGAGGCCTCGCCTCCTGAACACCATCACAACGTAGCATATAGTGTTCAATTTTTCAAACATTGTGCGAAACCCTTTGAAGAAACAAAGAAAATTCAATAGAAACCTAAAATGATGTTTTCAAACTGACCAAAAGTTGCCACAAAGTGACTATAAAAAATAATATAGACCCTAAAAGATGAAAATTTAAGGATAAAACTGTCTTTTACTAATAAAACAATTAAAACTACTAAAGCACCACTAGA
>JAOSBN010033709.1:0-16062 GCA_027563595.1 Erythroxylum suave
CTTAGACTAGACTTTTAAGTCTTTTGACTAATTAGTTGAACATTTCGAATTTATATGAAGTATTAACATTCTATTTGATGGAGAGGAGATAGATTGTGAACAAATAAAAAAGAAGAGGAAACATAATCGAATTTTTTTCCTTTACATACTTTATAAGATATATTCTTTACTGATAAAAATTGATAAAATAATAAACATAAAAAAGCTATATTTTCAAACATTGAAATGGATAAGTATGGGTCATGATCTCTACTACTTCCTATAACAGAATCGGTATGTCAATCTACATCATTTAATTAAGTTGTATAATAGAATATACTCCTAAATAAATTAATTATGTGTCAAGAACTAGATTTGAACTGGTGACACGAGGATTTTCAGTCCACTGCTCTACCAACTGAGTTACCCCAACCATTTCCAATGTATCATCTTCCTTACTAGAATAATTTACATTTTAATAATTTACTAAAGGTTTTGGGTCTATGTTAATTAAAAAATCAGAAAGTATTCCAAAATCCTCTCTGAGACTTGGAATTTTTTTTAAATAGGACTTAATAAGTTTCAGTTAGTAATAATTTGGATTGGTAATTATTACAATTTCCAGTAAGGATTCCTTTCTTATTTTGGTCAAATATGTTTAGTTGTATATGTATCATATCTATCACAAGACTTGTAAAAAGAAAAAAATTCAATCCTGATACGTTTGTGAAAGAATCGAGTGCAAGAGAAAGATAACGAATTTTGAACCATTAACGAAAAGAGAGAATATAATTATAATAAATATAATACAATAAATAATTAGAGAGCCTAAGAGGCCTTTCTTTTATTTTAGGAATAGAGATACTTGAACCCTCAAGATTTCAAAAGTTGACAGATTTTTTTCTTACTATCAATTTCGTTGTTGTCAATATTGACATGTACAATGCGACTCTATCTTTATTCACTTGCAATTAATCAGTTATCTATCAAACTATGGAGTGAATGATTTGATCAATTCATATTCGATCCTTTCTTTAACTTGGAATCGATTTCAAACAATTATTTTTATTTATTTCCTTTTTCATACAAATATCCATAAAAGGAGATTTGCGTTGTCAGTTGTCATTTAAGATAGGAATTTAATACATATGTATATAAGGTTAGCCTTTATTTTCTCTTTTCCATCATTTTGGCAGAAGGATTCTTTTACTTTATTTTATTAATGCAAGGCAATCATCTCCATTAGAACAACTTCCATTAAGTTATTCCAGAGTTTTCCTAAATTTGAAAGTTATCACTTAACAAGTTTCCATACTAAGTCTGAATCTAATTAAGTCCTTAACGTCTATTTCACCATATCCCCCTCCGCTTTTTTTTTAGATTAAGATCTTTTTGTGTCATTTTCTTTTTCTTTCATTTGTATTCTACTAGAACTGTTGAAGTCATTAAATATTGATTCCTATTGTTTGCTATTATTTATTATTCTTCTTTATTATTTATTATTATTCTTTTTAATATTTCTTGTCGCCTTCTTTCATCCATATTTTAGACTCTTATTTGCTCTAATCAGAAACGATTCTATCATTTCTGTATCCATAATTCAATATGTATGTATATATCTATCATATCTATTACATATTACATGGCTCTTCTGCTATTATTTTTTCTCACGTAATTTGGAGCACTCGAATGATCAATTCTTTTCTATTTTTTATAATCATTAGTATATTAATATATCATTTCTATATTCATATTTTATTTCTATATTGATATTCATTATGAATAATTAAGAATGAAAAGAATAAAGATCAAAATTAATAGCTAAAATTAGAGTAGTTTGCTAAATTCTTATACATATACAATTTCTCTTATAGGAGCCCGTTTAGCTCAATAGTTAGAGCATCATATTTGTAATACGATGCTCAACGGTTCGACTCTGATAGCTGAATTTTCTTTATTTATTTTATTTTTTATTTTTAAATGATTGATAATGTCTTTTTGAAATAAAAGAACATTGAAAAAGGCTCCCCCCTTTTTTTCCAAAGGTCAACGATTATATTATTAATATTATTATTGAATATTTTCTTTTTTGCATATTTTCTTTTATGATATTATTTAGTAAGAACTTACAATTATGAATAAAAATTAAAGTGGTTCAATCCCTACAGAACAAATCAAGAATAAGAAAAAAGGACCTTTTTTCTATAGACATTTTTTGTTTATATACATCTACAATTACAATCAAATATAAAAACTTTCAAACACAAAAAGGTCTAGGATCTTGATACAATCCATCTCATTATTCTCTGTAGTATAATCTCATTATTATCTATAGTATAATACTCTAGTAGAGCTTTTCTCATTTATCATATTACTCTTGTAGTTCAGTTTGAATTTAGGTTTATGAAATTTCAACAAAAATTAAAAAAGGAGTCTTTATGTCACGTTATCGAGGGCATTGTTAAAAAAATATGACGTCTGGTGGCTTTACTGAGACTAACTAGTAAAAGACCAAAAGCTGGGGGCGATTTGAGAAATCAATCGCGTTCTAGTAAACAATCTCAATATTGTATTCGTTTACAATATTGTATTCATTTACAAGAAAAACAAAAATTGTGTTTTCATTATGGTCTCATAAAATGACAATTACTTAAATACATTCATATTGCCGAAAAGGGCAAAAGGATCAACAGGTTAGGATTTACTATAATTACTTGAAATGCATTTAGATAACATACTTTTTCAATTGGGTATGGCATTAACTATTCCTCGAGTCTGCTAATTAGTCAATCACAAATATATTTTAGTTAATAGTCGTATAGTAGATATACCAAGTTATTACTACAAACCATAAGATATTATTACAATAAGGGATGAACAAAAATTTAGAGCTATAATCCAAAATTCTCTTGATTCATTTCCCCAGGAGGAAGTACCAAAACATTTGACCCTTCACCCAATCTAATGGAAGGGATTGGTCAATCAAATACTAGATAATAAAGGGGTCAGCTTGAAAATAAATGAATTACTAGTCGTAGAATATTATTCTCATCAAATTTAAACCTAAAAGAAAAAGGGAATGGTCAGACAATTTTGCTACCTGTCGCCTAAGTATAGAGACCTAAAGTGAGAGATTAATTAGGGAATTTTTTTCCATTCCTATATCATAAAATGATAGGGATATTTTCCTTCCTCGTTTATTCTTTCTAGTATTTTCCATACCGCATAAATGAGGAATGGAAAATCTATATCAAGTAATGGTTTAACTGATAGAATAAAGTTATATATTATTATGCGATTAGATACATTGCAAGCAGTAACATTGATAAGTTAGGTTAGGTGAAAGTACAGAAAGAGAGGGATATTCCAACCCTCAGTAAATAGAAGCCTACATAGCAGTTCCTATGCTACGCCTTGAACTACTTGGCCATCTCTCCTATGTAATGATTATGGCCCAGAAATCAAATGAATCATGAGTCATTCATATTCGATAGTTAGATAGGTATAGTCTATACAATTCATTCTAATTATAAAACTAATTATTAAAAAAGTAGGAAGCTTTTAAACAAATAAAGACCTTTCCTTCAGGACTAGGGGATAAAAATATTTTTTTTATGAGTGGAGTTCATTTTTATGTTGTTTCATACTATAGAATTACTTTTTGGGGGGATCGTTTTCTTTTTTTTCACAGGAGGTAATTAAAAAATTATAAAACTAATTGCTACCTATACCTATTCCTAGATCTCATATAACTGGAAATTTTATTGATAAGACCTTTTCAATTCTAGCCAATATCTTATCAAGAACAATTCCAACAACTTCAAGAGACAAAGAAACAATTACCTATTACAGAGATGGTGTGGTTTGATTTTTTTTATTTCCCACTTCAAATCTTAAAAGAAAGATTTGGTAATCGAGATAGAAAGATTTGAAATAATTATACACTTAATAAAGGTGAAGTTTGAGAATAAAAACAATTCCTTCTATAGTGTATCCCCGATTAATGCATCCTCAAATACTTCAATTGACGATTCTAGCATTGAGTGAAAAGTGTTATGCCTATGGTTAGGGTATGGGTTTTATTTTGTAGGTTAATCTTACTCCAATCGTACCAACAGGTAGCATAGAGGAAGAAGTACTACATCTAGGAATCAAAAAGAAAACTTTATTACAAATTCTCCCTTTTCCTTATTGAGATCAGGACTAAGAAGAGTGGTTTTGACAACAAGCATCCATCTAGTTTGTACTTTGGATACCCGTATAACCATCCAAGGCCGTTGAAGTGACTAATTCCTAGAAAGTGAAGAAGGTTAAGGACAAAGAAATTATTGGAGTTAACTTAGCATTTTTATCTGATACCAACATGCTTGATGTTAAGAAAAGATCTTTTGTTGGAAGGTTGGATAAAGATTTCTTGTAAAAACGCTAGCCCCGTTTAGTTCATATTGAGAATATTGAATTCCTTTTTATTCTATGTATTATTCTCATTTTGCACATAAAGAAGGAGGAGCCATATGAGATGAAAATTTCATGTACAATTCTGGAATAGAGATTCTTTAAATTGAACGACTACCGTAACAGATATTTGCTCAATCCGAAGGAAATTATGTACAAGCTTTATATAATTATTATAGATCTATGCAACTAGAAATCGATCCTTATAATTGAAGTTTTTTACTATATAATATAGGTCTTATTCACACAAGTAATGGAGAACACATAAAAGCTTTCGAATATTATTTTTGGGCACTAGAACAAAACCCCTTCTTACTACAAGCTTTTAATAATATGGTTGTGATCTGTCGTTAGGTGTGACTGTCACCACTATAGAATGAAAAGAGAAAGAAAGAAAAGAGCAAAATTGACTAGTAAAAAACAATAGGCTTTCTACATATGCATCGTCCAAAAAAACAATGTTTATCAGTTGTAGCAAAAAACTTCATAGAAGTTAAAATATGAAGAAATATGCCTATATATTTGAGTGTATGGATATAAAGAATCTAATTGATTGACAGAGGAAGCCCCTTAAAGATCCATTAGCAAGATTTTTGGTCGATACAATAAAAAAAACTGCTTACTTATGTCATAATATGAGAGAAAATGTCATAATATGAGATAAAAGTTAAGAATTGCCTTATATAAGAGAGTCGATCCTTTAAGGTATTAAGCAGCGGTGTAGCATCAAATCCCAAAGATAGTAAGTCTTTTCTTTCTTATGAAGAAAGGTCTTTTTCAAAGATTTTATATCTATTCTATATAAATTTCTAGATGATATATAAAATCGAGATAGTTACCTTTCAGAAAAGTGTATCGATAATAGACTGCCTACATTTGTTTTATTCTTCTGAAGGTGTGAGAAAAGATAAAATTGATTATTAATGAAATCAAAATTCAAGTTTAAAACTCACATAATTAGCCTCTTTTGCTTAATTCTAGAAAAAAGGGGGCAATTAATTGTGGAGCCGTATGAGGTAGGAAACCCTCAGGTACGGTTCTAAGGAAAGGAAATTACTCTTCTATTCCTATTCAGACCGAGCAGAATAGGTCATTCGGCAAGGAAACTCTGAACTTACGAAGGCTTACTTCAATCAAGCCGTTGAATACTGGAAACTAGCTATAGCGCTTACTTCTGAAAATTATATTAAAGAGCAAAATTGTTTGAAGATCATAAGGCTTTTTGAATAAGATAAAGAAGACTCTCTTTTATTTATTATTATTTATTTATTAATTAGTATTTAGTATTTGTTTTTCTCATTTGTTCTATTTTTATTATTTTTCGTTTTTATAATAGGATTATTTTTTTAGGATTAATTGGTTGTTGTCCCCATTAGTAAAATAAAATGAACTATTTATCTGGAAAAAACCAATTAAAGAATTTCACGAATTTCATTATACTCCTTCTAAAATTACTCTTTTCGTCTGGTATGCCATAGGATAAACAACAGGGATACAGACAATGGAGAATATCTATTTTCTATAGTTTCTATTTTTATCTTTTATTAAATCTTAATTTAATAAAACAAATAAAAGATACCCTTTAAATGCCTAAATATATATAAGATATTAGGACATCCCGCAGTAGTAACTAATATAATGAATTCTCATCATATTCGGAGCAGAGATTTGGAATAGAGTGAAAAGTAAGAGTAATATGTTCTATGTAAAAGTAAAACAAAAAGGAACCCTATTTAGGAACTTTGAATTAAGATAGCCATACATTCAAAAAAATAGTTTTTGCATCAATTCAAAGTCCAAAAAGGTCTGTTGACCACCCCATGGCTATGTCATAATAGATCCAAACACTTTCCCTAAATCGATTTCCAGATCATAATTGCTCTAGTGAATAACTAAAGAAACTAGATAGAAGAGAAAGAAACGAATTCGAAACATTTCTCATAGATTCATTAATTACTTGATTATTAGCGAGTCTCTTTATATGTGTTGTTTAGAAAGAGGAGGACTCAATGATTATTCGGTTGCCAAAACCAAAAGTCAAAATTTTAGTAGATAAGGATCCTATCAAAACTTCTTTTGAGGAATGGGCTAGACCCGGGCATTTCTCAAGAACAATAGCTAAAAGACCTGATACTACCACTTGGATCTGGAACTTACATATCGATGCTTATGATTTTGATAGCCATACTAGTGAATTGGAGGATATTTCTTAAAAAGTATTTAGTGCTCATTTTGGCCAACTTTCCATCATTTTTCTTTAGCTGAGTGGGATATATTTCTACGGTGCTTGTTTTTCCAATTATGAAGCATGGTTAAGTGATTCTATTCATATTAGACCTAGCACCCAAGTGGTTTGGCCAATAATTGGCCAAAAAATCTTGAAAGGTGATGTGGTGGGGGTTTCTGAGGAATACAAATAACCTCTAGTTTTTCGGATTTGGAGAGAATCTAGAATAACTAGTGAATTACAACTGTATTATACTACAATTAGAGCATTAGTCTTTGCGGCCTTAATGATTTTTACTGGTTGGTTCAATTATCACAATGCTGCTTCAAAATTGGCTTAGTTCTAAGATGTAGAATCTACGTTAAATCACCATTTAGCAGGACCACTAGAACTTGGATCTCTTTCTTAGGTGGGGTATCAAGTCCATGTATCATTACCAATTAATCAATTGCTAAATGTCGGAGTATATCTTAAAGAGATCTCATTTCCTCATCAATTTATCTTGAATTAGGATCTTTTGGCTCAACTTTATCCCAGTTTTGCTGAGGGAGCAGCTCCATTTTTCACCTTTAATTGGTCAAAATATTCAGAATTTCTTACTCTTCGCAGAGGATTAGATCTAGTAATTGGTGGTCTATCGCTGATTGATATTACACACCATCATTTAGCTATTACAATTATTTTCTTGATAGCAGGCCACATGTATATGATTAGCTGGGGCATTGGTAATAATATAAAAGATATTTTAGAGGCTCATAAGGGCCTATTTATAGGCTAGCATTATAAAGGCCTATATGAGATCCTAATAATGTCATGATATGCTCAATTATCTCTTAACCTAATGTTGTTAGGCTCTTTAACCATTGTTGTAGCTCACCATATATATTCCATGCTCCTTTATCCATATCTAGCTACTGGTTATGGTACAAAACTGTTATTTTTTGCACATCATATAGGGATTGGTGGATTTCTCATAGTTGGATTTAATTTAACTTTTTTTGTTTAGATCTTATCCATTTTAGTTTATATATATCTTTATTGTATTCCAATTATTTCTATATATAATAATTATCTATATAATATATATGTATGTATGTATATATATATATATATATATCTACATGTAATAATTATCTAAATATAATAATTTATTGTAAAATAATGAAAATAATTACAAATTTTAAATTATTAATTACTTTATATGTTATCAAAATTTTCAATTATTTTTTTAGAATTGTTGTTTTTTCACATTCCATTTCATTTTACATTTAATTAGATTTATTTGAATTATTTTTATAAATTCAAAATTACAAAAAAAGTTTGACCCCTCCCTCTACTTTTTTGTTTTCTTTATTTGTACTTTCCATTTTTGAGAAGTGAACTTTAATGTATCTTGTAACCCGAAAAAATTAGAATGAATAAGTGCAAGAGATGACCAAATTAAGGATACCACTAGAAACACTAATCCAACCCATAATGATGTACCAAAAAAACATCATCTTTTCTTACTCTACCAACCCTCAGGAGAAGCTAAAACAATAAGTACACTGGTCAATAAGATTGAGGAAGTATCAATTAATGCAAAAACAACCATTTAGAAAGCAATAGTCATGTTTATAATCCTCCAAGCTACCAACAAAAGAACTATAGCATTTAATCCCCTTATCAGGAACAAAATTGCAAAAAGAAACGGCATCACAGGGGGATTGTACCATGAATTTGTTGATTCTATATGACTTATTACTACCATTTTTTTCCGGTTTATTCAAACATAAGATCGAGAGTAGTTTTTTAATTCACAAAAGGTAATGCTAAGTCGTGTATCTATCTGTATATACAATCTATACATATAAATTCTATATATACAAATAGAAAAACGTATGGACTCATACTTTGTCTTTCTCTAGTATAGTGATGATATCGACTTTTATAGCCATGCTCTATTCGATGGCATAAAAAAAGTAAACTGGAAATTATCTTTGGGAGAGATGGTTGAATGGTTGATAGCTCCGGTCTTAAAAATCGGTATAGTTCGCAAGGAACAATTGTTTCAAAGCAGCGATCCTTTCGGTGTGCCATAACTGACCTACAAATAAGAACCTTAGAATAAAATGGGAAGTAGCTAGCCAACTTCTAGGAGAGACATAATTGACTGCATTGATCTTGGTAGCTACGCCATAGACAAAATTTAACGAACCTAAAGGCACATGAGTCATGTATTTCATAGAACATTGTTCTTGCTAAGATTGCAAATCCTTTTTCAACCTACTCAGGTCCAAACCATTTAGAACCCTTAGAGGTTCTAAGCAAGGAACACGCAAATCCCAAAAACGCTTAGTTTCTCCTCTAAAAATTACCTCTTCAGTGGGTGAGCGCATTAGATATTTACCTAAACTGGTAAGACCTTAAGCAGATCCCACGTTAGCCTCAAGATGTTAGTCTCTAATTAGAAAAGTAAAAGCTTGAGCTTGTGAAACTTCTGGTCTGGTGGGACTATAAAACTTACTATCATAAGCGGTATTATTGAACTAGATAAAGTAAAAAGAAATGAAATAAAAAAATGGATAAAGCACCTAAACTATAAGATAAATAAGCCTCTCTAGACCATATAAGTGCATGGCAAGCCCATGCAAAGGGTTTGATTACGATATGCAAGATTCCCCCAAGTATACAAATGGAACCTAACCATATATGCCCACCAATTATATCTTCCAAATCATCCACACTGACCATCCATCCTTCCCCTGAAAAAGGAGACTTGAGTAAATAACCAAAAATACACTTGGGCTAAGGGTCAAGTTGGTAATTTTTCTTACATCCCCCACCCCCTCCGAAGCCTAGTTATCATATAACCATCGAAATAAATAGCCTTGAATACTAGAAGAAAAGAACTTATACCTAGCAAGATTAAATGAATACCTAAAATTGTTGTTATTTATTTCCATCTTTCTAAACAGAACCAAAAAAGGAAAAGATTCTTCAAGAGTTTCGGGTCCCAAAAGGACATGATAATCACCTTCAAAACCCAATACTGTAAGGAAATTAAGTGAAGTCTCCTAGATACAAAGTAAGGAAAGCTGTCTATAACTCCCCCCCTAAGACTACCCCCCAACCTAGAGTAGCTATGTGGGGAAGTAAAATTAATCCTTATTTATACATTGGCTTCTTGGGTACGAAGTGAGCCACTTCAAATAGGTTCATTGCTCTAGCCTAGAATATGATTAATCCAGCATGGGCTATGTGAGCTCCCAGCAGTTTATCAGATAAATTAATAAGTCAGGCATTTCCAACCCATCAAGCAAAATTGATAGTTTCTTAGTCACGACCGGCTAAAGCTAAAGTTTCATTATAGAGTGTTTCCACGAGATAGAACCTCCTTAGGGAATATAAGGTTTTCATAAAGCTGATCTTGAGCCACCATCCAAGCATAAATACCTTCATTTAAGAGAATATTTTTGATGTAGAAAGTTTCAAATTCAGGATCTTCTACTGTATGGATTTCTTGAGAAGTGAAGTCATAGGCACTTAGGTTAAAAGCCAGACCAACTACTCTAAGAGCACTCATCCATAAAGCAGTTACTGGTACAAATAATATAAAGAAATGTAACCAATGTTTATTGGAAAAAGCAACCCCAAAGATCTGGGACCAAAAGCAGTTAGAGATGACCGTTAAATAAGTTTCTTCGACTTTAGTTGGGTTAAAAGCATAGAATGTAATTGTACCATCACTGTCCTCTAATAAGGTATTTTCTACAATAGCCCCATGAATTGCACATAGCAGAGTAATGCCCAATACATCGGCAACTTGGAAAAAGAGGATAAATCAAAATATAGCTGCTACCAAAACTAGGTGCAAAGAACCAACCAAACTGACCCTATGGATAAATAAAAAATATGAAACAAAAATAACAGTTGGAGCAGAAAATGAGATTACATTAAAAGGTCACAATTACACGAACAAGTTAGAATTGACATAACATAAAACCTAATAACCAAAAGGCATCGTGGAGAGCAACAAAATTCCACAGACCACCTAATTGACACCAACGAGTAAAATCTCCTTATGCTTCAGGGCCTAATAATAATAATAAAGAATGTGCTAAACTATTAGCAGGAGTAGAAATAGTAGCGGTTAAGAAGTTGTAGCCTTCCAAATAGGAACTGGCCAATCTATGGGTACATTATGAAGTTACAAAGGTTGTACCCAAAAACCAACCCCCTAGAGCCAAATAGGCACAAAGAAAGAGTAACAGGCCAGACCAACCTACAAATATGACACAGTCCCTCCATATCCAGTCATCCATAATATCAAATAAATCATTCTCGTCTTTGGTAAATTTACCAAGGGCTATAGTCATAGTAATCCCCCTATTCAACTACTTCAACCATTTCCGAGCACCTTATAGCATTTTTTAGGGCCTTTGAAATTGTTATCATTTATGTATGATTTGATTTCTCATACACTGAACCTTATAGTTCTCCTACACTTCGAAGATAAAATTTTTTATTGGTCCATAACCGTACTTACTTAATATATTAAGTCAATTCATGAACTCAATTCGTTTATTTTTAGTTTTAATAACCATATGAACTGTGCTTTTTTTTAAAGAACTATTCAAAGAACAAGCAATCCCCTTTCTCATTGCTAGTTGATCCTTAGACTTCCTTCTTGCATTCTATCAACCTTATCATATTCTATCTTGTTTATGAGATTTTTAAATATTTTTATTTACTCTTTTAGTTTCTAGGTCCATTAAATTACTAGAGTATCATATATTTTCTTATTTTAGTACATTACATTTTCCTTTTTTATTATCTAAAACACCAAAGTATGTCTTTTAACAAGTGAAAGTAAGAAAGGAACTTTGAATATTTTCTATTTATTTTATATCTATTCTGTCAAAACAGAAAAAGGGGAATGAATTTTTATCTTATTCAATTCAATACTATTATTTCAATAATATTATTCAGTACAATATTAGGAAACTTGAAATAAAAGTCTTTTCTCACACCTATTATATTTTACATTAGAATTCCATTGTCGGAATCAAAATAAATCTATTATTTTATCCATCAATATGGAAATATTTGGTATATGAAGCCAAGATCTAATAAATAGATAAATATTGTTTATTATATATAAATCTTATATAGGTCTAAATATGAATAGAAATGGATCTTGCATTCTAGAATCCAAGAAAAATATTGAAGATGTCTTTTATATGTCTTATGTTATGACTTCAAATAAACGTTTTTGGGGAAGGCGGAGGAAAGAATATTCATTTCTTTCTATACAATAATTAGGAACAAGAAGATTTAATTAAAAATATCGACAGTTTTTTTGGAGTCCAAAGAAATATAAAAATGGAAAAAAAAAGCAGATCTACTGTTTCAATTTCATATATATCGAATTTGAATATCATAATAGCAGATCTAGTCAGGATTTAATGGGTTAGGTCCACTTACTTTTTTCTTTTATTGATTTCTAGTCAAATCTTTGCAATTGATTCAATTGGAATATTAGAAAATAGAAAATTTTCTCGATTGAATAGTCAACTTATCATTCATTATTCATTAATTAATAATAAAATATTCATTAATTATAATTAATGATACAATTATTTCATTAATTAAATTATTCATTTTCATTCTATTCTAACAAAATAGAGAAATTAGAATCAAATTTATAATAAAAAACTAAACAAATGTTCAACTTTATAAATAACTATAATTGTTAGACTATATAATTTTTATACTCTATAGTCTAACAATTATAGTATAAATCTCACTAGAATATTAATGTTAACGTATTATAATGAATTTCTATTTATTTATAATTTCAAATTGAGTAGAATTTAAATTTCAATTTCAATTTTTTTGAAATGAATATTAATTTAATTTAATTAATATTAATTAAATTACAATCAATTATAGATTTTCTTACATTTTTATTACAGATATCAACAATATTTCTATTGTCCCTTTATCTCAATTAATAAACTATATTCTACACAATTCCCATGTTAATAGTTAGAACTCTAGAATATAGCATACATACACGTGAATTTGATTATTGCACACATTACAATGACCATACATACACTCATTTGACATTTATCGAGTATAATTGATATTTATTGTGATAATAATATGAATTGTTGATCATGTGTCTTAAAATTTGAGTTGGTGTGTTTAATTAGTGATTTGAAATTTTTGGTGAAAATTTAGGAAAATTATGAAATTTTGGGTATTTTTAGGACTAGGAAAAATGTCAAGTGGCAACACAATTGATAAATGGTAGTAGAAATAAGTATCGAATGGCAGTAGAAATTTTGATAAATGATAGTAGGATTTATTGATAAGTGTCCTTAAAAATTAGGAGACTAGGGTTACTAAATTTGGAAGATTAGAGTTTAAATCAAGTAAGTAACATATTACTCTTTATGATTTGTCACATGAAACATGTTTGATGATAGTTAAAGGTCCAATGATCATGAAGTGATAATATGTATCTATTGAAACGTGAATGAGAAAATCTAGGTATGTTCTTGGGTTGCTTTTACATATATGATGATTGATAATTAATAAGATGTTATAGTGATGATTTAAAGATAGAAAGATCATCAAAATGATGTAGAAATTGTGTAGAAATTTCATGAAGAGATGATATGTTCATGTTCTGCTCTTAATGCTTAATCACATAAATTTTTTGGGTGGATGTTATATGGATGAACTAGAATAATATTGAGGTTAAAGAAAGGGCTAATGTGGTATCTTGAAATGAGTTTAAATATAATGATAAGTTAGAAGTAAAATGAAGGCAGAAATGAAGTTGAAACATGTGTAGAAAATTAAAGATGAATATGTTTTTTTTTTTGGTGTATAATAATGTGACTGTTAGTAATTGTAATAGAGATGAAGTAGAGTGAGTTAAAAGATAAAGAAAAGGAAATTATAGTGTCTCAAAGCGAGGAGAATTAGGTGATACTTTTTAAATAAAGGGAAGGTGTCAATGGAGTTAAATGTGTACTGAAATATTGAAGAATGTATAGACATGATCGATGTTCTATTTATGTGACTTCAATCAACAATTTTGAATGATGTGTTTTATGGATGTTTTCAATTGGAATAGAGGTGAGAATGAGGAGAAATAAAGCTAGAAATGAAAGATATGCATAAGATGGGTTACATGTAACTTATAGGAGTTGGAAATTTGGAAATTAGTCAGTAAAAGTCCATTGGGCAAACTTCATATCCGCTAGGAAGACATTCTCTGGAATTCCATCATTCTAACTCCATTCATGTTTATTTGGAGGGACATCATGTCTGCTGAGCGGACATTCTCTAGACACCTACATAAATGCAGAACATATCTCTCTTTGGGGTCTTAATGGAAATTGTAGAACACGAAATCCTCTTCAAAAACATACTTGAATGACTTTAATCTGATATCCATAGAGAAAGTTATGTCTTTTGTCCCAAATCCATATATATATATAAAGTATTGACTTATCAATGCTTTCCTATGATGCTTTTATGCTTGAGTGAAGATTAAAATGAGCTTAGTTTGATGATGGAATAAGTGATTAAATGAATGATATGTTTTGGGTGATGATTAAGGACATAAACATAAACATGGATTGTTGTATATCAAGTGTTCAAATATGAAATTTTGGGATGTTATGAGAATGAAGATTAACCTATGATGATTAATGTGATTCAAAGAAGATGGAAGATGTGCATTATGTAAAATTGAATGATAAATTGAATATTTTGGGATCCTTAAATGTTAGAATGACTTAGAATGACATTGATAAGTGACGGAATGATGAACTAAATGAGGTGTAAACCTAAGTGCAATTCAGATATTTATGAAATTTGAAATATGAATGATAATAAGATATGAATTAAAGAAATATACCCGGAATAGTCAAATTGAGCATGCATTATCCATTATACATATACATATATGTATAATTGAATGTGTATGTGATTGTGCAATTAATAATGTGTATGCAATATATGTATTGCATGAATGTTGACATACAAGATAGAACATCAGCATCCAGATGTTTCCGAATCTTGGAAGCTAATGTTAATTTGGAATTTACAGTGAGTAACCCATATGGTCTCACATGATTAATTGTTTGTTTTAAATTCTGTATTGAATTATTATGATAACTGTGAATATGTTGATTCCGAACATTATATGTTTGAGGTTTTTGATGCATGCAATGAAAACAATCTAGAAGGGGGGTTGAATAGATCTTTTTAATTTCTTTTGAAAAGTACTACAAAAATAAAGAATTATAACACACAAAATAAACAATCAAAATTGAAATGTAAAAGAGTAAGGAAGAAAGGCAAACATTGTTTTTATAGAGGTTCGGAGCTAAGACCTACGTCCTCTACCTAAGCTCCCACTTAGGATTTTGGCAAAACACTTTACTATACACTTTTTAGTTCAGTGTGAACTTTTCAACACCACTTGATTTCCGGCTCAAGCTACACCTCACAATCGATCTGTTTTCTGGAACAAATCCTACCTCCCAAGTGATTTTCCTCTAATCACTCAACTCACAATAATCACAATGATAGATAATTGAAATGATAATGCTCAGTACAGCAGTATAGAATTGAGAACAAGCTAAAAGCAAAGTTGAGAGTAAATAGGGAGCTTTGTAACTTTTCTTCACTTTGGACTTGATATACGATCATTTGATGCTCCAAATATTTATTTGCAGACTTCCAGATGCTTTCTAGACGTTATGGAATTCTTCTATCCATTGTAGATTGCACATAGTCATTGTAGTATGATTTTCTTCCCGTTTGTAATCAATTGACTTGGTCAGATTTGTTCAGATACACCTGATAGTCGACTGGTTGAGGTATAATAGTCGACTAGTGTGTTATAGTCAACTTGTCTTCAAAGTATCAGTTGACTATCACTGATGTTTTTCTTAAAACTTTTTGCTCCACTCTTCGAATAGTTGACTAGTACACTGATAGTTGACCAATCCATTTATCCACCTTATAGGTCTGTTGTTTTTAGTCAACTTGCAACATGTTGGTCGACTTATTTTGGCACGAACTGACAGATCTGATATTATTGGTTGACTTGCCACATTATAGTCGACCAGTGCTGGATCTCATGATAGATTTTACATAATCTTTAAGCTTTGTTTGTTGAGATACTAGTTTGAACTCTTCATCCATAATCTGATCTTACATAATCTCTTGCACATTGTCCATCTCTTGGATATGTAAAACTTGATTTGTATTAATCTCTTGGATATGTCACACTTGATTTGTAAATTGAATATTTATCCAAAATACCTGAAATTATTTCTTAACCAATTCTATACATTTTATTATTATCAAAACATAGAAGGATTTAATTT
>JAOSBN010033750.1:0-16059 GCA_027563595.1 Erythroxylum suave
TGAATTAAAATCCCCCCTTAATTTCGTTACTTTGTTCCATTTGAATTCATAATTTCGTTGCCGTTAAGATTCCTCGTGGGAACGATATCCGCTTACCGCTACTACGTTAAAGTGTATTAATGGAATTAATTTCTTTTGAATTTGGTTGCAAGAGACAACAGTACCAAGAAGCAGGCAAATGAAGACAATTTTAAGAAATTCTTAAAAATCTACAAGAAATTGCACATTAATATTCCCTTTGCTAAAAGAATTAGTTTAGATGTCATCCTATATGACGTTTTTAAATGAGATTATCTCTAAATAAATTAGAGGAGTATGTTATGGTACGCTTAATTGAGGAGTATAATAAAATCTTATACAATAAATTACCTCCAAAGTTGAAGGCACAAGTGTTAATCATATGTCTTTATTTATTTCAAGAAGTTAAGAATAAGGGAGTTGAAGTCAACAAATATGTAACTCCAACTGGTAGATAGATCCATTAAGTATTTAATTAGGGTTACAAAAGATCTACTCGTGAAACTAAGAAAATATCTTTATTATTGATTTTCTAATGATGGACATATAATATGACACTTTAGTCCCCATTACCCTAACGAGATCCTTTTAGATATTGGAGAGGATATTATTGATATAGCTAAGGGAAAACCTACATTTATGGTAGGCAAGGAGCAAGTGGAATTCCGTATATGTAAGACATTGAAAAGATTTCTTATCTTAGATGATGAATTTTTAAGATATACATCATAGACCCTAGTATGCATAAAGTCATAAAGTTAAAGTAGATGATTCTATAAAAACATATAAAGCTCTAGTAATTAAAGAAAAAGAGAAGGGTAGTAACCTTAATGATGGTGTTTCTTAGTTAGAAAGACAAACTCAACTTTTACCTTCTACCAAAGAAGTATCTAATTTTGAGATGAGGAATTTGCCTCATTTATGTTATGTACACTTATGAGATAATACGATATATCCTACTGATTTCTTTTCCTCTTTATGTTTTATAAAAGAAGGGAAAAAGGCTCATTCGATCAGAGATCTTGGATGACTAACAAACTTAAATGAAATTCCAAATAAAATACTTTTAAAGAAGCTTTTGTTGGGAGGAAATGCATTTATTCTAACTTTTCTTTTTTTATTTTACTTTCTCGTTTTGATTTTCTTTGCTAATTTATGTTAACTTTTGTAGGTAAATTTTTATAGGAATCTTGAAATTTTACATCACCAAACTTACATGGAATTAGGGAGACTTCTCAACCTTAATTACCCCATACAATTGAGTTTAATATCTTATTTATTTGATATTGGGGGTCATGTCATATTTAAATGTGGGGGTTAAATTTTATAAGACTTTGAATTATTTTTTATTTTTAAAATAACATAATTATTTGTTAAGTTTTGGTTAGATGGTGTTTAGGTTTTAATTTTTGCATTATTGTGGGTTCATTCATGCATACATATCATGTTTTATGAGTCAAAGGTCATAAGAGATGAGACTTAGCTAAAAGAAGATTGAAAATTTAAGTTAAAGCATATATTAAGGATTATAGAGGATAATTGGTACTGGTTTACGAGGTGGGATAGGCATTGGTATTGAAATAACGTAGGATATTGTTAGGAAATATAACAAAACTAACGTCACTATAGGAAGTATGTTTGTCGTTAATCTTATAAGTGAGTAACACTATAAGGAAGCATAACAAAATCAATGTTGATGTTAAAATGTCTTTGGCGCTAGTCTTATCCCAAAAATTAACATTATAAAAGTCAAAGTCGAGTTTTATCTACATAAAACTCTATTTCCTTTTTCTTTATCACCATCTAATGACCAAAATCCTTCATTTTCACCTAAAATCTTTATCCTTCCCTCAAATACAAAACTCATATCCAAAAACACCAAATCATGTATCTTCCCTTAGATCCTTGCACTAGGATGACATTTATTGGGTATTTTTCACGTAAGGAGTTTTACGAGCTTTTAGGCATCTAATTTTAATTCTATGTCGTCCAAGTAGGTTACTCTCTCTAATTCATAGTAGTAATCCGCTAAGGTTGATTTTTGAGCTTAAGTGACTGGGAATTGTTGATTGGGTACTACTATTATGTTAATTGTGATAAATTATGCCAAATATTATGGTTTATGTGATTATTAGGAGTGTTAAAGAGATATAGTTAATGAATGAATTAGTAGAGTGAATTTAATAAAGTATGTGGTGAAGTTAGCATATTTAGTTGTATGCGTTGAAAAGATTGCTCTAAGTATCAAAACAAAGGCTAAGAGGAGTCAAATTCTTCATCTTCTTTGACATCACCCCGTCTAGATGACATTCTGAAGTTTATCAATTAGGAAAATCAAGAATGGTATAACAAGTGGAGAAAGAATAATATGGTCACAGAAAAAACCATAATCTTAGTTATTGCTAGGGTCTTTCAAATCATTTTTTAGTTTTTTTTAAGTTAAGTTTTTAGGTTTTCATTAGTAGCCTTAAATTAGTACATGAGTTTATGCATGATTCCTAGTTGAAATTGATTAAAAATTTAGATTCATATTATGATTTAGTGAAGTTATGCAAATTTTGACTTTGTCAATACTAAAAAATTTAAATTTGTTAAGTAATTATGCTTTTATTGACTTAAATGATCATCTAAGAAACTTTGGTCTTCATGCAACATTTTCCTTTCTTATGTGGATATCTTCTTTAATTTTAAATTTCTAGAATTTGAGTATCATCTGTTCAAGATTATATGTAATATGTGTACAAGCGTTAAAATGATAAAGTAATAGTGCATAATTGACTAATATGTGTTTAACTGTTGATACATTTAATCATTTACATTTAACGATTAATGATACGAAAATGCTTAAGATACTCAATTTAATTCATATATGATTTTAGGTACAATTTGAAAGAAAAAATTTAAAGTGAATCAAAAGTACTACATTTGGGCCATTTTTTGAATATTATTTTTCTCTTGTCTTCATAGAGCAAGAAGAAGAAAATTAAAAGACAAGAAAAAAATCAAAATAGAAAGAAGAAGAATTAAATGTGGCAACTGGGAAAAGATGAAACATGAAACT
Organism: Erythroxylum suave; assembly: GCA_027563595.1. NCBI lineage: Eukaryota > Viridiplantae > Streptophyta > Magnoliopsida > Malpighiales > Erythroxylaceae > Erythroxylum > Erythroxylum suave. The sequence continues at coordinate 3,080 of JAOSBN010033750.1, forward strand.
AAATGCAGCTGGTGGACAAGGCATGCCAAAACAACATCAGCAAGGAGGAGCAAGGAGAATAAAACGTAGCACATAAGACAGGAGCAAACGTCTGCGAAATGTAGACAATGTCTGTGAAATGCAGATGTTACGTAGACATGGGTGTATTTTGCTCAAAACGCACAGAAGAGAGCAGCAAGAGTTAAATGAAAACATGAACAATGACAATGGCCATTGAAGTAAATCGTCACATCAGCTACAATAGAGAGGCAGAAACAAAAGAAGAGAACAAAGAGTGGTATGAGAGAAGAGTGAAGAGAGCTGCGGGAAAGAAAGTTGGGTGAATAGTGTAGATGGTCCATAAACTTTAATTGTCAAATTAGTGAACAGTGAGAGAGGAGTAGCTTGCGACAGTGAGAAGAGAGTCTCAGAGAAGGGGGTTTCGGTAGGGTATTTTATGGGGGCTGAAGCATTTTCCTCGGAGATATCTATGGAAGGCTAAGTTCCCGACACCGGTTCAGAGGCAACATCGACGCCGACAACCTAGGTTAAGTATTTTTTATTGTTTTTGTTTTTTTTCTCTCATTAGGAATTGATTATGTTATCTTGTGTTTATTGGTTTGGGTATTTGAATGATGATTTTAATGCTCTATTGAATTGTTTTTCATGAAAACTCATTGTTAGAATCGAATGCAATATGTAATTGTTGTATTCTCGATTCATGTGTAGCAATTAATGGTTCTGAATCATTAAAGATAACATAATATAAGTTAAATAATCCGAGCTTGTGCGATTATTACCTATATTGGTCTATTTTTCTTATTCATAATGCAGTCGTCCGGATTAACATAGAGAGCTTATTCTAGGTTTCCCAATAATTAGGGTTAAGTAACGAGCGCTTCGTAATTAATGAGGATCTAAGGAAAAATTAGGATTAACATAGCTTGTTGTTAATATACGATCGATAACTGCTAAGAGAGATAAAAGAACAACAAATCAATGAATTATGCTTAATTAGGGTGTAGGCCGAGGTTGAACTAAAGAACCGGATCCCTAGCAAATTCTCCAATTTTATTTTTTTTCGCATGTTTTCATTAATTTGTTTTTATTAGTTAGTTTCATTTTATTTTCTTATTCCAAATTCAACACCCCCCCCCCCCATTCCGGGGCATTACATAAACATCAATTAATTTCATTTCATAAGTTAACCAAACACTCCGTCTGGGATCGACTTAGACTTACCATTGTTACAGTAGTAGTCTAGTTATTTTATTTTGACTAGTGTTAGGACGTGCATGTCATTGACTATACTTTTATGCCCATATGTGATGTATGTTATACATTTAGTACTTAATTCCTCCTAAGTGTGTGAACATATGACAATTGCCTTCATAGACTTAAAGGAGAAGAATTCGATAATCTAGAAGGAATGCACAGTCGTGCATCTTCCCATACACTTTTTTGTGGCCATGTACTTTCTCAATACTCAGAGAATTCTGATTATGCACGATTGTGCAAGAGATCATGCATAACTAAAAAACCTAGAATTCCATACAAAAGAGACTTTTTGAGGGCAATTGAGAGGAGGAAGTGGTAGGCATCGTTCTAAAGAGTGCAAAGACAATTCCAAGCATATCCTTTAAAACATAAGATTGGACATCTACATCGTCAGAATACTCGATAAAGAACAATAAAGGAGATTTAGAATTATGATTCTATTGTTTTCATTTCAGTTTTCTGTACATATGTATCTGATTTTATGTTGATTGATGTGTAACTAATTTTTTTATTAGTATTTAGGCCCTATTTGATACTGAAACATGTGCTGATTATTTTATGACTGCAATTGAGTTGTTTGATTATTGCGATCCAATTATTTGTTTTATTGTTGTCTATTAATCTAATTTATTAGACCTTAATTTGATTTTATATGTAGCAATTGAGAAATCCTAGGTTTGAATAGATCTACGATAATTAGAAAAAGTTGATTGCAACTCTAGAGATAGGATGACATAAATCTTCTAGATTAGAGTCAAACCTAATAGCGAGATTAATAATACGGTAACGCAATCCTGTAAAATTTAACTTAGGTAATTTGGTAATAAACCTTAGGATTAGTTATTAGGAGACTCAAGGTGCAGCTACTAGCATACCTTAGGAGTCTCCACAGTCCAATTAATCAACAACAAAATCGCATTACAAAAGATCAATTGATTAAGGATTGAGGGATATTCGAAACCTAAATACTAATTATTTGATATCAGTAATTAATTCAGTGATTGACTAATTGTCTGCTTTAATCGTGCTACTTGTTTATTTTATTTTCTTAATTTTAGTTTCTTTAATTCAAAAACCACGATCAATTTTTAGGCTAGATAATTGAATAATGGTAACTACTAGTACTCACTATCCTTATGGGGATCCACTCGTACTTACCGGTACTAGCTACAGCTATGTTGCATATTTACAATTTATTACAATTTTGACTATCACGAAATAGGTCAATCATAAAGGCACTCAAGATTTGAGTTTTAGCTAAATTGCGTACCTTTTTATACATTAATCTAGTAATTCCCTTTAATCTTAATTTTAAATTTTATCCTTTTTCTTTTTTACCCTTTCTTTAAGAAAAACCTTGAGTTTGAAAGAAAAACAAGTATTTACTCCTTAATTCATTATTAGTAGACCTTTTTCTTATATTGTGACGTCTTTGGTAATAGGATGAAAGAAGATTAATATGGGGGAGATGGTATGATAGTGGCATTGTTAAAAGGAAAATCTTTTGCCAATCCAAAAAGTGTAGAAAAATGTGATAACATATAAAATAAAGTTTTAAAAATTGATTAGCATAAATTTTGGTATTTGAAAAGAATGAACCAAGAATGGTGGTTGCAAGAATATAAGGAGATAATAAAGTACGGATTAATGTTTCTCTTGTTTTATTTGTTATTGTTATATTAATTATGAATATTTTTCTCCTATTCTCTTCCTTTGGTAGCCTACTTAGCCATTTTGCCCTAGTATAACCCCATTTAAAGTCTTTTCAAATTTTTATTGTGTATGTCTATTTAAGTAATTGAGATTAATTATTTTCAAACACTTTCATAAGAAGATGAGAGTACATCACTCAAATTTCAAACACTAGTGTGATTAAGTGATATCTTGTGAAAACATGTTAAATTAAAGCATTTTAACTAGATGAAGGAGGTCAAATATTGTTTAGGTTGTCTTATTTATATTGTGATTGAATTAGGAAATATTATTTGTTTACGTTTTGTAATTCAATTAATAATTATATTTGTATATCTGGTGTTATTAACTATGAATCTAACTAATGAGTTAGGTTAATAGTTGTAGGTAGCATTTAAGTAAACCTTCAGGAGATACTAACTCCTCTAGACAGATACGTAAGGATTTAAAGGCTTTTGGCATATACTGAATGTAATTGTATACCTATGAAATTGGAGTTATTTGGGTCTATATTTTATATGTTATTTGAGGTTAAATTACTCGGTATTTGGCATTTTTACAAAATATGTTATATGAATTATATGATAATTTCCTATGTTTAGTTCATTGTCTTGTAAGTGAGAATCTTGAGCAGAAAATATAATATTTAGTGTAATTTTCTCCATAGTTATCTAATTAAGGAAACTTAAGAGTCATTTGAAAGATAAGAAGATGAACACCAACTTTGTAAAAGATATGAGAAATCAATTGTAGGTTAAAGATGTCAAAAAGTGGAGAAGTTAGTAAAAAAAGAGCATAACAAGCATTTTACTTGTCAAGGAGATAGACGTATGTCTTTCATAAAGTTTAGACATGTTGAAAATCAACCCCAAACGAGCATTGGCATGTTATATGAACTAGCATAAGACTTTTTGTGCTTTTACAACAACAAAAAAAGTTATAAAATAACACTATTCTTGGTTACAGCTTGATGTTAGGCACCTGTTAAACACTAATTCATGAAACATAAAAGTTCTAGAATAAAACAAGCACTGGTGTTGATAATGCTCCGACATTGATTCACATACATAATTAATGAGGATACGCTATTTCTCAAGTTTAGGAGTATATTTTTATAACTCTAATTATAAATACTTATATTAGGTTTCACCTAGGAGATTTTTAGAAGCTGTTTGGAAGTCGTCTTACTTTTGTTTTCATTTTTTTCCTTAGCATTGGAGGAGGATCGAGGGTAAGATTAGAGGCTTCAATGAAAACTTCCTTATTTCTTTTCTTTTGTTCTTTCCTATATGTTGAGATTGAATTTCTTATGTTTCATTTCATTATGTTTAGTGGCTAGAAACCTTGGTTATAATTAGGGATGTAATTTGCAACGGATGTTTCATATGTTAATGCATGATTTTGTTATTGGTTTGTTGGGTTTATTCTTTTTGTTTTTAATTATTAAATCTATACCCGACCATCATATGTCTGCTCTTAAAGATTATATGAAAGTCTGCGAGGTGAAATAGTGATCTATACGTTAGGAGAATAAACACTTTAACATTAGAGAAAGAAAGTATCCTAAACTATAACAATAACAATATAGATTAACTAAACTTAATAAATTTAATTTGGTTAAATTGTGTATTGAGAGACAATAATTCCTTAATTGTATACACTTTTCTGTAAGGAGAGGGTATATATTTATTAACTTAATTGTTATTTTAATCTCAATAGTCAAACTTACCACAAAATGTTCTATAATGAATTATTTAATTAATTTTCTTTCGTTAGTTAATTTGCATTTTTCATTAGTTCATTAGATTAGTTATCGTTTATTAAATTTTTGTGTTTAGTTAAGATTGGTAATTATAGGGGATATAGTTCTTATAGAATTACTTCAATTTTAATTAGTTTGTGCATTAAATAAACTATTCACTTCTTTGCGGCATTTTAAAAGGCGTCGCTGGAGCTCTCCACTTAGCTTGGAATGGACATCACACACGAATGACATTCTGGAAATTAACTCGCATGAAGCATTTCAGTTTTTGATTGCTGATAGCCCTAACAAAAGCCTCTATGCTTCCCTTCGGTCTTCCTTCGAGTTTATGGTTACCAGTTTGTGGTCTTGTAATCAAAATTAATCATTTATATATGCTAATTATTTTGAGCTCTTTCAGTCCCCTTTGCTGGACTAGGTTGATCACCCCTTCTAGAGATTGTCAGGATAAAATTACTTGTTCTTACTTTTCGGTTAGACCTTTATTTCCTGAGAATCTATCTGTTAAATAAATAAAGCCTACAAAAATTAAATAAATGAGATAGCCCAAAATAAAGGCCATATCAAAATTGAGACGAGAAGATCTTAGGTAGAGATTCTCCCCCTTTTGTCATCAAGGGACATGTGCTACTTGCGCTGAGCGTACAAAGGACGATGGTGCATATGATATGATATTAAGGTACTTAATTGTCTTCATCTGCATAATTGTCTTTAACAATAATTTTACCGTATGCCGACATGCGACGCAAGGTCCAATCAAGGAAGTGTTTTTTAGGCTTATCGTGTGTCCATTTCTTGTCTGTCTTATTGGAAAGTGGTGTGGACATAAGAATATACGGTCCAAAGGGAATCCTTACACGTCACTCAAATTGTGCAGATGAAAATCAGACTCATCAACGATATACTATGGTATTCTAATTTATAAACAAGCAATGACCTTTTAGTTTAGTTGTTTTATTTATGTTTACCCATACAAAAAATCAGTGCTACGAGAACTTATATTTTTGTCCACTTCACCATAGTTAGTTCAGCTTGAAGTCATATGCGCAAAATGTGCATCAGATTGTTAAATTGTTGAGACTGTAGAATTAGAGTCCCTATATATCACATGTCTACATGTGTTAGTGAAAAACAAATAGCACTACTTAGTAGTTACACCTCCCCCGGTGAAAACTTAAATCCAACTATTTTTCTCAATAACCAATGTTAAATAGCCGGGATTACAGATTTACTGATTGTAATGAGCAATAAAAGAAAATTTGTAGTGCAGGCCAGGCCTTGTCAGGCTCACCTTAGGACAGGCGTATCTGAGCAGTGATTACAGCACTGTAATGTACGCTTCAATAAAGTCAATGTCCCCATCGGAGTCTTTTCCTGGTAAATAAGCATTGGCGTGGATCATGCCATAATGTATGCTTCAATATAATCAATGTCCCCATCAGAGTCTTTTCCTGGTAAATAAGCATTGGCGTGGATCATTCTTCACCGATTGCTTCACTATAATATTCGCAGCAACAGACAAACTCTCCATTTCCCGCGAACTATAGTTCTCGGTCTGTCGATGGGCAAGAAACAGCAATTGGATTGGACTGCCAAGTCCAACTCTATGTCATCCGCTGGAAGTGAGAGAGTCTCTCTCCTCACCAAAGAGGTACTTGCTATCTTCCATTTATGTGGAGTTTCGTCTCGTAATGACAACTCATGGCTGTCCTTGTTATGGGGTGTTCTTTTGTGTATGCTATCAAAAGGATAGATATTCTAAAACCTCAATTCTTGATCATATTATCATTGTTACTGTTTGATAATCCTTCGAATAGGTTTGTTCCTGTTCTGGGTATTCGATAAATTTGAATTTTGCTTAATGAATATGACAATCCCATCTTTTCCATGTGGTTTTGGATGCCTGGTCTAGCAAGGTAAAAGGGCTCTCCTGCTAACTGTGTCGGAAAGTATGTTCTTGAGATTTCTTTAATTGTTGTTCTTAGAAGATCGTAACTCCTTTTTTTTATTTCTTTTGGGATGGAGGTGTACGGATGCTGAAAGTTGCGGGTTGTAGTGGAGTTGATTAATGTTAATGGTGGTCTTTTTCCGCAGCAAGTTCCGCTACTTGCTTCGTGGAATGTCTGTCGTGGAAATATCGTAGTTTTGCTTAGTCTTTAGTGCTCATCAGCAGACATGTCTTTTGAATCCTTCAATATCCCGGGCTCAATTTTTTAGTCCAACTCTGATTATGAGTTTCTTGTTCTCTAGGGTCTTCATTAGATAAACAAGAAGAAGTAGTACTCGATAATTAGACTTCCTGTTCTTCCATGACAGCTGTGTATGTCTTTGAATTAAATGAAGGATATAGTTTCATCTTGTCCAAAATAGACAAATTGCATCCAGCTCTCTAACCTGTCATGCGGGTTGCATAGATACAAGTTATAGCTTTGAGTAACAAGTAGAGGTCTTCATTCTTTTTCTCCTAAAATAGATCAAGGTTGATACATTTCATTGCTTGTAGGCACGCAGGAAAGCAAATGAAGATCAGTCACCTGATGGTCCAACATCAGACCTTGAGGTTGGAGATGGAGTAGAGGTGATGACTATCTTACATGATTCTTCTCTTTGTTCTTAGTTTTGTCTGTCAATAATAGCTGTTTTGAAAGGCTAGCTAACGTCTCTTTGGAAATTCAGGCAGCAAATGTCGGATTTTGGAGAGTTTTTTCCCTTGTAAGCTGAGAAATTCTCTAGTTTTCATCTGCGGATAGAATCTCGGTGAAAATTTGTTAATGCTTATCAATCTCTTATTTTACAGGCAAAACCTGATGCTGGGAAGCTTATTATTGGCACTATCGCACTATTAATAGCATCTACATCAAGTATTCTGATTGTATATTGCACAGTCTCTTGTTCTGTGTGCTTATTCTACCTCTTTAAATGTTAATAATTATTATGAAGTTTTAAAGTTAGCTGGATTCCCATGGATTTTCATTTCTGACATATAATGCAGCCAAAGTTTGGTGGAACCATAATCGACATTGTATCTAGAGATATAAGAACCCCCGAAGAGCAAACTGAAGCTTTGGATGCGGTGAAGAGCACCATATTAGAAATTGTGTTGATAGTTGTTGTAGGGTATGGCCAAGCTTCTAGCTTCCAAGCTTAACTCCAAGAATGAAAACAATGCATATACTTTCAACTACTTATTCCTTGTTTCTATTATGTGAACAAGAAAGTTCTTCTTTTGCTAATAAAGTTTCGTTCTTTTGGTGCAACAATGGAACAAATTGTGTTTGTCTAGTTTCTTTTAGTCCTTCTTGTTATCAATAATTTGAAAAAGAAATGTTTTAGATTTGTGCTGCAACTTATTGCTTGTTGTTTCCTGTAACATGAAATTTATGCCTTTCAACCTCCACTTTTCTGGTGTGCCCCCAGTGACATACAACTGTTGCATGGCTATTCTCTCAATGTTGGACCACTTCCCCCATAATATCAGTCCCAAGAAACATAGTGATGTCCAGTTCTTTCTTTAAAGAATAGTGACAGGAGTGGTTTATTTGATAGGTTACTGGGAAAAACATCGCCATTGCCTCATAGAGTAGAAGCATTTATTTTGTCAACATTTTCTCCCATAAGAATATTACTAACCATAAATAACTTGCTGTAGGTCTCTATGCACTGCTCTTCGAGCATGGTTGTTTGCCTCTGCTAGTGAAAGGGTTGTTGCTCGTTTGAGAAAGAACTTATTCAGCCATCTTGTCAATCAGGTGATGCTACGTAATTGCTGTATGTAATTTCTATTTGATTTCTCATCCTCTAAATTGATAACTTTGAAGGTTTTTTCTTAGTTAGAACTCTAAGCATTGCGTCAGTAACTAGCTAAACAATGTTATTGATACCCTAGTCATGTACAATTTTGAATAGAAGACATCAGCATTCTTTTTCTCAATAATGCTTACTGTGACATCAGGATTGATAAGTGCTGCATATTACAACTGTTTTACAGGAAATAGCCTTCTTTGATGTTACTCGAACAGGGGAACTTCTCAGCAGGCTGTCAGAGGACACGCAGGTCATAAAAAATGCAGCAACAACCAATCTTTCTGAGGCACTCCGTAATGTAACAACTGCAATAATTGGTGTTGTCTTCATGTCCTCCTCATCATGGAAGTTAACATGTACGTGACTTGTTGCATATGAAGTATCTAATTTTATGTTCTTCCTTAGAAATTTCTTCTCATAATGTTCTTTTTGCTTGCTTAGTGCTATCATTGGCTGTAGTTCCTGTCATCTCTGTAGCTGTAAGAAGATTTGGGCGTTATCTTCGCGAACTTTCACATGCAACTCAAGCTGCGGCTGCTGTAGCTGCATCAATAGCTGAGGTTTGTCAGCCGATTTAGGTTTCCTGTCTTTTTTATTTTTTATTTTTAGATATCAGGAACCAGCAATCATGCAACTGCCTTGATTGTTCCATTTTCTTTCAGTGTTAAGATATGCCATTTGCTAGTGGAGTAAATTACAGCACAATTTAGTCTTTTATGTTTCTTATATATTGATAGTTTTAAGTAATCAAAATGAATTGTGAATTATTTTGTGATCCAGTATTTCATTTTTTAGGTAAATTTTTTTTGCCTTATAGGAGATGCATCTTGTGTACAGAGACATAAAAGGGTAAATTTTCAGCTGATGATATATTCCTTGGCTAAAATTTATATTCAGGAATCATTTGGAGCTATTCGTACAGTAAGGTCTTTTGCTCAAGAAAGCTATGCAATTTCAAATTATTCAGAAAAAGTTGATGAGACACTGAAACTGGGTCTCAGACAAGCTGTGAGTCTTGTTCTTCTCCTCTTCTCTCCATCTTCTATATGATGGGAGTGCACAAGTAGGTTCGTGAGATATACTGTTCCTTAATGCAGAGAGTAGTTGGTCTCTTTTCTGGAGGACTGAATGCTGCATCCACCTTGTCTGTTATCGCCGTGGTAGTTTATGGGGCATACTTGACGATAACAGGCTCTATGACTGCAGGCTCGCTTACATCCTTCATTCTTTATAGCCTCACAGGTACTCCATTGTTGCTACTTGTAATGGATACTGAAACTGATCATAAAAGAGAAAAATGAGTTAGCTTCTAGATGTTTTGGCTATGAAAAGGTACGTATTAATATGAAGGCATTGACATATTTGATTGTTCACACAAATACCTTTAAAGTATAAAGACATAAAATATACGGGGCACAGTTGATGTATGCACACGTTACATGGACAAAGCCATTTTATCGTTCTACCTCAAACAGTTTGTTAAACCAATTTGGTGGCAAAAACTAGCTTGTGTTGAATGCCACTGACACACAGTCATTCATTGATTGATTTGGAAAGATATTTGCAGTATTACTAATTCTTGTGAATTCTTCTGCCTGCAGTTGGCTCCTCAGTGTCTTCTTTATCAGGTTTGTATACAACTGCAATGAAGGCAGCTGGTGCCAGTAGGAGAGTTTTCCAGCTGTTGGATCGTATCTCAAGTATGCCAAGATCAGGAGATAAGTGCCCTTTGGGGTGAGTAATTTCCCTCTCCCTTTATATGAGATGCTGAAAGGTTTGTAATCAGTGAAATTTTAATTCCTGTACTTATCTGAAAGGGTATATAAAATACTACGCTTTCCATTTCGAGATGAACATATGCCAAAATTTATTTTCTTCTTTAGTGCAATTGATTCCAAGATCCTTGTAATGCCTTTTATTAACAGTGACCCAGATGGAGATGTCGAGTTGAATGACGTCTGGTTTGCTTATCCTTCTCGCCCAGGTCATATGGTGCTAAAGGTAAAGTTTTATTTAATTACTTGAAACATGCTAAACATATGCTGCTCTATTTTGCTTGCTCTATTAAAGTCCAACATCAGTCTTACAGGACCCCTCTGGTCGTAGGCTGTGGGATGTGCTAGTTTAATACACCAAAAAGTAACTATACAAGCCCGTGGACAAGTCAGGAAAATGAATCAGTATCAAGGCTCATTTGCAAACTTACTAGGCTCATTTGCAAACTTACTAATCCAAAAAATAGTTTAGAATGTAATGTTGTTTCAGTATGTGTCTTCCCTAGTACTTGTTCAACTTCAGCATGAAAAGCATTCAGATAATCTGCGACTAATCATCTCAAAAAATAATTTCTGAACCTCAGGGTATCACGTTGAAGCTAAGCCCTGGATCAAAGATTGCACTGGTTGGTCCAAGTGGTGGTGGCAAAGTAATTTCTTGCAATGCCTTCCTCTCTTTTTCTCTATGTTCTCATTCTACTATTCTTTTATTTTTCAGCCATATGAGCCTCGACTAATTTAACAGTAGTATTACATGAGTTGTGCCATTTTTTCCTGGAAATGTTGCAGAGCACTATAGCAAACTTGATTGAGCGATTTTATGATCCAATCAAAGGAGAAATTTTGCTAAATGGAGTTCCACTAGTTGAAATATCACATGAGTATCTTCACAGAAAGGTATTCTAACCTCGTTCTTTTTCAAATGATGTGATTTTACCCTTTAGGCATGCTTTTGAAGATTTTACGGCCCTTAAGAAACAGGATGGAAACTCACTTACCTTCCAAAAGTAAAAACCATCATTATTCAAACTTGAAACTTACTCATCTCCTAATCATCCCTTTTTTTTTTTTTTGGTCCACTGTATCAGCATCTAGATTCTTGAAGGTAGCATGATAGAAAGCAGTACCAAAAAGAGAGTATAGGAAACAAATAAGTGAAAATACCAGTTGTAGAAGTGCAAGAATCTTAAACACTAAAACAACTAATAGATGAGTCCAATTCAAGAGATTATAATAACTTTAATTGATTACCAATCCGATGTCCCGTGAATAACAATTCCTAGGATATTTACAGTACATGTCCAGGAGTATTATTTGCTAACAAACTTAATTAAATCCCTAAGAAAAAGGAAGGAATCAAGGATAATAAGATAGTGCTGCAGATGAGGGAATCACGTAGGAGATCTTGAAATCTCAGAAAATCAAGGAAATGGCAATGCAAGAAATTGTTTCAGCTGGACCTGATCTTCAGCTTGTTGCTCTTTGTCACGTTTTCTGTACTTTTTCCTTGAATAAGTTTTCAAGGGTGGAGGAATTGTATCAGTACCTTCCCCCTGAAAACTCGACTTGTCCTCAAGGCGAAAAGATGGGAATTGACCAGCTATAAGGTCATAATTCTCCCAGGAAGCTTCTTCAAAAGGACGGTCTTTCCATTGAATTAGCAGCTCCAAAGTAGATACACCAGCCTCCTTAACCCATTGATGAGACAGAACTTGAGAAGGTGATAGTATGAGTTCCCAATTTGAAGAAATAGGAAGTGGAGCAGGCGGTGTTGTTGGAGTTTGTCCCAAAGCTGGGCGCAGCAAGGACACATGGAAGATAGGGTGGACTTGTGAAGAGGCTGGAAGTTCCAATTCATAGGCCACTGGTCCCAGTCGTCGGGTCACTTTATAGGGGCCGAAGAATCGTGGTGAAAGTTTCTCATACCTGCGTTTAGCAAGAGAATGTTGACGGTAAGGTTGAAGCCTTAGAAAGACAAAGTCGCCAATGTTGAAGCTTTATTCTCGACGTTTTGTATCAGCTTGTGCTTTCATTCATGATTGAGCCTTTAAGAGGTTTGCTCGTAAAAGCTTCAGCCTGTCATCACGCAAAAGCAATCTCTCTTCTAGATCAGCAACACGTGTCTCACCCGGTACATAAGGATGAAATGGGGGTGGAGCTCGTCCATAGATTGCATGGAAAGGGGTTGTTCCTGTGGGAGTGTGAAAACCAGTGTTGAAAGAGTATTCAGCCCACGGGAGGAAGGAACACCATTTCTTTGGCTGCTCATGCGCAAAGCAACGTAGGTAAGCTTCTAAACATCGGTTCACCACTTCGGTTTGGCCATCCGATTGAGGGTGATAAGCGGTTCCCATGCGCAATCGAGTGTTGCTCAATCTGAAAAGTTCTTGCCAGAAGTTGCTGAGAAATATGACATCTCGATCTGAAAGAATGGATCGTGGTATTCCGTGTAGGTGAACAATTTCTTTGCAGAAAGTTTCAGCAACTATTTTCGCAGTAAATGGGTGAGATAAAGGAATGAAATGAGCTTATTTACTAAAGCGGTCATCAACAACCAGAATGGTATCAAAATTTTCAGATTTGGGAAGATCCACAATAAAATCAAGTGATATATCTTCCCATATCTGTTCTGGTATTGGTAAAGGTTGTAGAAGACCTGCAGGTGCCAGTGCTTGGTATTTGTTTTGTTG